>JAXCGZ010009596.1:0-5000 GCA_037179515.1 Halocaridina rubra
GCTTATATCTGCTATACATAGGAATGAACGCATTCTAACTGAATGCCACTATGTTCATATTACAGATTCCCCAACCTCACTCGTGGCTTCATTTTAGCATTTAATTCGATTCCCAATCTCATTTGGGCCATGAAATAACCAAATAGCACATTACATATGTGAAAACATGAATCATTTTTTACCCCGACCGGGACTCGAACCTAGGACTTATGATTACTAAGTCAAGGCGCTACCACTACACCACAGAAGGTTAAAAGGAACCCAACCTTATAGCTTATATCTGCTATACATAGGAATGAACGCATTCTAACTGAATGCCACTATGTTCATATTACAGATTCCCCAACCTCACTCGTGGCTTCATTTTAGCATTTAATTCGATTCCCAATCTCATTTGGGCCATGAAATAACCAAATAGCACATTACATATGTGAAAACATGAATCATTTTTTTTTTTACCCCGACCGGGACTCGAACCTAGGACTTATGATTACTAAGTCAAGGCGCTACCACTACACCACAGAAGGTTAAAAGGAACCCAACCTTATAGCTTATATCTGCTATACATAGGAATGAACGCATTCTAACTGAATGCCACTATGTTCATATTACAGATTCCCCAACCTCACTCGTGGCTTCATTTTAGCATTTAATTCGATTCCCAACCTTCTGTGGTGTAGTGGTAGCGCCTTGACTTAGTAATCATAAGTCCTAGGTTCGAGTCCCGGTCGGGGTAAAAAATGATTCATGTTTTCACATATGTAATGTGCTATTTGGTTATTTCATGGCCCAAATGAGATTGGGAATCGAATTAAATGCTAAAATGAAGCCACGAGTGAGGTTGGGGAATCTGTAATATGAACATAGTGGCATTCAGTTAGAATGCGTTCATTCCTATGTATAGCAGATATAAGCTATAAGGTTGGGTTCCTTTTAACCTTCTGTGGTGTAGTGGTAGCGCCTTGACTTAGTAATCATAAGTCCTAGGTTCGAGTCCCGGTCGGGGTAAAAAATGATTCATGTTTTCACATATGTAATGTGCTATTTGGTTATTTCATGGCCCAAATGAGATTGGGAATCGAATTAAATGCTAAAATGAAGCCACGAGTGAGGTTGGGGAATCTGTAATATGAACATAGTGGCATTCAGTTAGAATGCGTTCATTCCTATGTATAGCAGATATAAGCTATAAGGTTGGGTTCCTTTTAACCTTCTGTGGTGTAGTGGTAGCGCCTTGACTTAGTAATCATAAGTCCTAGGTTCGAGTCCCGGTCGGGGTAAAAAATGATTCATGTTTTCACATATGTAATGTGCTATTTGGTTATTTCATGGCCCAAATGAGATTGGGAATCGAATTAAATGCTAAAATGAAGCCACGAGTGAGGTTGGGGAATCTGTAATATGAACATAGTGGCATTCAGTTAGAATGCGTTCATTCCTATGTATAGCAGATATAAGCTATAAGGTTGGGTTCCTTTTAACCTTCTGTGGTGTAGTGGTAGCGCCTTGACTTAGTAATCATAAGTCCTAGGTTCGAGTCCCGGTCGGGGTAAAAAATGATTCATGTTTTCACATATGTAATGTGCTATTTGGTTATTTCATGGCCCAAATGAGATTGGGAATCGAATTAAATGCTAAAATGAAGCCACGAGTGAGGTTGGGGAATCTGTAATATGAACATAGTGGCATTCAGTTAGAATGCGTTCATTCCTATGTATAGCAGATATAAGCTATAAGGTTGGGTTCCTTTTAACCTTCTGTGGTGTAGTGGTAGCGCCTTGACTTAGTAATCATAAGTCCTAGGTTCGAGTCCCGGTCGGGGTAAAAAATGATTCATGTTTTCACATATGTAATGTGCTATTTGGTTATTTCATGGCCCAAATGAGATTGGGAATCGAATTAAATGCTAAAATGAAGCCACGAGTGAGGTTGGGGAATCTGTAATATGAACATAGTGGCATTCAGTTAGAATGCGTTCATTCCTATGTATAGCAGATATAAGCTATAAGGTTGGGTTCCTTTTAACCTTCTGTGGTGTAGTGGTAGCGCCTTGACTTAGTAATCATAAGTCCTAGGTTCGAGTCCCGGTCGGGGTAAAAAATGATTCATGTTTTCACATATGTAATGTGCTATTTGGTTATTTCATGGCCCAAATGAGATTGGGAATCGAATTAAATGCTAAAATGAAGCCACGAGTGAGGTTGGGGAATCTGTAATATGAACATAGTGGCATTCAGTTAGAATGCGTTCATTCCTATGTATAGCAGATATAAGCTATAAGGTTGGGTTCCTTTTAACCTTCTGTGGTGTAGTGGTAGCGCCTTGACTTAGTAATCATAAGTCCTAGGTTCGAGTCCCGGTCGGGGTAAAAAATGATTCATGTTTTCACATATGTAATGTGCTATTTGGTTATTTCATGGCCCAAATGAGATTGGGAATCGAATTAAATGCTAAAATGAAGCCACGAGTGAGGTTGGGGAATCTGTAATATGAACATAGTGGCATTCAGTTAGAATGCGTTCATTCCTATGTATAGCAGATATAAGCTATAAGGTTGGGTTCCTTTTAACCTTCTGTGGTGTAGTGGTAGCGCCTTGACTTAGTAATCATAAGTCCTAGGTTCGAGTCCCGGTCGGGGTAAAAAATGATTCATGTTTTCACATATGTAATGTGCTATTATATATATATATATATATATATATATATATATATATATATATATATATATATATATATATATATATTTGAATCATATTTTACCCCAACAGGGACTCGAACCTTCAACACATAATTACTGGGCCAAGGCGCTACCAAATACACCACAGATGGTTTAAGAAAGAAGCCAACCTTACATGTAACTGCTGTACTAGGAATTAACGCATTCTTTCTGAATGCCTGTTCTTATTACAGCTTCTCCCAACCTTACTCCTGGTTTCGTTTTTGCATATATTTCAAATCCCAATCTAAATAGGCCTTATCTGTACATAAATACACTCACTAACATATGTGAAAACATGAATCATATTTTACCCCGACTGGGGCGCAAACCTAAGAGGCATAATTTCTGTTCCAAGGCGCTACCAACTAGCTCACAAAAGGTCTAAGAACAATGCCAATTGTACTTCTAACTGCTATGCTAGGAATGAATGCATTTTTTCTGAATGCCTATTCGTTCATGTTACAGTTTCTTCCAACCTCACTCGTGGCTTCATTTTTGCATTTAATTCAAATCCCAATGTAAACAGGCATTAATAATAATAAAATAAACACATTAACATATGTGAACAAATGAATCTTATTTTACTCCAACTGGGACTCAAACCTAACACATAATTACTGTGTCAAGGCGCAACAAACTACACCACAGCAGGTCTAAGAATGACGCCAACCTTACAGTTAACCACTATTCCAGGAACGAACGTATTCATTCTGAATGCTTTTTGATCATGCTACAGCTATTGCTAACCTCACTCGGGCTTCGTTTTTGCATTTAATACAAATTCCAAACTAAATAAGGCATAAATGATAATTAAATAATCAGTTAACCACTATTCCAGGAACGAACGTATTCTTTTTGAATGCTTTTTGATCATGCTACAGCTATTGCTACCTCACTCGTTGCTTCGTTTTTGCATTTAATACAAATTCCAATCTAAATAGGCATAAATGATAATTAAATAAACACATTAACATCTGTGAATACATGAATCATATTTTACCCCAACTGGGACTCGAATCTAAGATGCATAATTACTGTGCCAAGACGCTACCAACTATACACCACAGAAGGTCTAAGAATGAAGCCAACCTTACAGCTAACTGCTATACTAAGAAAGAACACATTCTTTCTGAATATCTTTTTGATCATATTACAGCTTCTTCTAACCTCACTCATGGCTTTGTTTTCGGATTTAATTTAAATCCCAATCTAAAGAGGCATTACTAATAATCATATAAACACAGTAATGTATGTGAAAACATGAATCTTGTTTTACCCCAAATAGGACTAGAATCTAAGACACATAAGTACTGTGTCAAGTCGCTAACAACTACACCACGGAAGGCCAAAGAAAGAAGCCAACCTTACAGCTAACTGCTTTACCAGGAATGAACGCATTCTTTTCATATTACAGCTTCTTCCAACATCGCTCGTGGCTTCGTTTTCATATTCAATTAAAATCCCAATCTAAATAGGCATTAATAATAATTAAATAAAAACATTAACGTATGTGAAAACATGAATCATATTTTACTTAGGCCGGGACTCAAACGTAAGACAGGTACTGAGCCAAAGTGCTACCAACTACACAACATAAGGTTTAAGAAAGAAACCAACCTTACAGTTGACTACTATAATAGGAATGAACGGTTTTTTTCTTAATGCCTATTTACTCATATTACATTTGATTATATCAATGCCTAGTTAGATTGGGAATTGAAATAAATGCTAAAACGAAGCCACGAGTGAGGTTGGGAAAAGCTGCAATATCAACAAAAAGGCATTCAGAAAGTATTCGGTCATTCATAGTATAGCGGTTAGCTGTGAGATGACTTCTTTCTTAGACCTTCTGTGGTGTAGTTGGTAGCACCTTGCCACAGTAATTGTGTCTTAGGTTCGAGTCCAGATTGGGGTAAAATATGAATCATGTTTTCATATATGTTATTATGTATATTTGATTATGATTCAAGCCTATTAAGCTTGGGATTTGAATTAAATGCGAAAACGAAGTCACGAGTGAGGTTTGGAGAAGCTATAATATGAACAAAAAGACATTGAGAAAGAATGCGTTCATTCCTAGCATAGTAGTTCGCTGTAAGGTTGGCTTCTATCTCAGACCTTCTGCAGTGTAGTTGGTAGAGCCTTGACAGAGTAATTATGTGTCTTAGGATTGAGTCCCGGGCAAGGTGAAATATGATTCATGTTTTATCATATTTTAATGTGTTTATCTGATTATATATATATATATATATATATATATATATATATATATATATATATA
>JAXCGZ010009596.1:15000-20000 GCA_037179515.1 Halocaridina rubra
ATATATATATATATATATATATATATATATATATATATATATATATATATATATATATATATATATATATATATATATATATATATATATATATATATATTGTCGTTGTTTTATTTAATGGGCTTTTCCTACCATATACATATATATATATATATATATATATATATATATATATATATATATATATATATATATATATATATATATATATATATATATATATATATATATATATATATATATATATATATATATATATATATATGATGCCATTTTACGAGACACACGTGAATTTTGTAAATGTGAGTGGTTATGGCTACGCAAAGAATTAAAAAAAAAAAAATTGAGATCCTTAGTGTCAGGTGTATTACCTAACACTCATCTTCTGCTGATCTGAAGATGAGTATTAGATAATACACTTGAAAGTAATAAGGATTACTAAAATTTCTTTCAAGTTCCTCAAGTAGCTATAACCACTCATATGTAAGTATATATATATATATATATATATATATATATATATATATATATATATATATATATATATATATATATATATATATATATATATATATATATATATATATATATATATATATATATATAACCAATAAGCACATTATATATGTGAACACATGAATCATTTTTTACCCCGACAGGGACTCGAACCTAGGACTTATGATTACTAAGTCAAGGCGCTACCACTAGACCACAGAAGGTTAAAAGGAATCCAACCTTATAGCTTATATCTGCTATACTTAGGAATGAACGCATTCTATCTGAATGCCACTAACATGAACATAGTGGCATTCAATTAGAATGGGTTCATTCCTAAGTATAGCAGATATAAGCTATAAGGTTGGATTCCTTTTAACCTTCTGTGGTGTAGTGGTAGCGCCTTGACTTAGTAATCATAAGTCCTAGGTTCGAGTCCCGGTCGGGGTAAAAAATGATTCATGTTTTCACATATATAATGTGCTTATAGGTTATTTCATGGCCCGAATTAGATTGGGAATTGAATTAAATGCTAAAATGAAGCCACGAGTGAGGTTGGGGAATCTGTAATATGAACATAGTGGCATTCAGTTAGAATGCGTTCATTCCTAAGTATAGCAGATATAAGCTATAAGGTTGGATTCCTTTTAACCTTCTGTGGTGTAGTGGTAGCGCCTTGACTTAGTAATCATAAGTACTAGGTTCGAGTCCTAGTCAGGGTAAAAAATGATTCATGTTTTCACATATATAATGTGCTTATTGGTTATTTCATGGTCCGAATGAGATTGGGAATTGATTTAAATACTAAAATGAAGCCACGAGTGAGGTTGGGGAATCTGTAATATGGACATAGTGGCATTCAGTTAGAATGCATTCATTCCTAAGTATAGCAGATATAAGCTATAAGGTTGGATTCCTTTTAACCTTCTGTGATGTAGTGGTAGCGCCTTGACTTAGTAATCATAAGTCCTAGGTTCGAGTCCCGGTCGGGGTAAAAAATGATTCATATATATATATATATATATATATATATATATATATATATATATATATATATATATATATATATATATATATATATATATATATATATATATATATATATATATATATATATATATATATATATATATATATATATATATATATATATATATATATATATATATATATATATATATATATATATATATATATATATATATATATATATATATATATATATATATATATATATATATATATATATATATATATATATATATATATATATATATATATATATATATATATATATATATATATATATATATATATATATATAGTAAGGAAGCCCATCAATGAAACAAATACTTATAAAACAATGCTATATTTCGGATCCTAACCGGATCCCTTCTCAAGCACAACTGAGAGAAAATAACAAAGGTGGAGGAAACGTAAACAAAAGGACCCAAGAGACCTGAGGGATTAAAATTTTTTATGATAATAGGACAGGCCTAATCCAAACGAATTACCCTCAATCAAAGAAGCCGCCAAGATCATTAAATCATTAACAAACAAACAAAAATTTATTTCAATTTTGTACAATGGTTATTCAACATTAATAGTAACTTATAAGTAGACATGTAATTAAACTAATAAATAAGAGGGTTATACATATAGTTAAATTAAATGTAGCTTTCATAGAATATAATAATGCTGTAATAAAATGTTAACAATAATGTTAATAATAAAGTAGTAAGTATGCCACTAGATACAGGATCGTTATTATCAGCATCATTTCCATATTTGTTTCCTTACAATGAGAATAATTAGTTCTTAATGAGCAGCAATTATTTGTCCAAAAGAAAACTATATAGTTTGCCTTTGAAAGCTGTGAAGGAGGATGCATTTTTAAGATGCTCTGGAATATTATTCCAGAGTGTTGGCCATTTGATAGTGATCATCTTTGAACCTGCTTCTGTGTTTGTTCTGAGAATAAAGAGCTCACTGCTCTGTCTTGTGTTGGTTCCCCTTATATCCCTGACTGTTTTTAAATCAAATAGCCAGCTAGGATAATGATGGTCCAAAATTTTGAATACAAAAACATAAATAACATAAGCGACCTTATTTTCTGCCCGCAGGCACCCAAGTTTATTGAGAGCTGGTGTAATGTGGTCATATTTTCTTATTCCTCCCAGGACAACTCGAGCTGCTAAATTAATAAGCTTCTGTATTCTGTTTATCTGAGTCTTAGTGGTAGCTCCCCAAACAGTTGTGCAGTAATTAATGTGACTTAGAGCTACAAAATCAACAACAGTTATTAGAGTGGTAGTCTCAAAATTGTCTTTTATACGCGATAAGTACATTAATGTTCCTGTAACCTTTTTGCATAATTTATCTATGTGGGAATCAAACAACATGTGGTTATCAAATTGAATTCCTATGTTTTTGACTGTTTTGCTAGGTGTGATAATATTGTCGCAAAAATTAATTGTTGTGTTTTCTGGAATTTGTGCTATGTGGAACCTTGAACCAATAAATATGCACTGTGTTTTACTTTCGTTAATTAACAGCCCAATTTCTTGGAAATAGGTTTTAATTTTTGGCAGAGTGTTTTCTGCTCTTAAAGTTAGCTCTGGGAGATTATTAATATCACCACTAAGGAGTAGTTGAGTGTCATCTGCATATCGTACGACTAGACAGTCAGAAATGAAAGAAGATAGATAATTTACGTAAATGGAGAAGAGGATAGGACCAAGTACTGATCCCTGTGGAACACCAAATGATAAATTTTTTGGCACAGAGATAATGTTGTTAAGACGTATGGACTGTTTATGATTAGATAAATACTCACTAAATAGCTTGGATCAATATTTAAGTTAATACATTTACTTAAAAGAATTTCATGGTTTACACTGTCGAAGGTTTTTGATAACTCCAATAATACAAGCATAGATATTTTATTTTCATATCTATATCATTATATATACTATTCGTAACTTTAAGCAGTGCAGTTTCCTTCGAAAGTTTCGGTCTGAAACCATGTTGGTTAATACTTAATAGTCTATATGATTCTAAGTATGACATAAGTTGGCATGCAACAATTTTTTCTAATATTTTATAGAAACTGGGTAGCAGGGAAATGGGACGATAGTTTGTCACATCTTCTCTGTCCCCCTTTTTATGCAGAGGTATTACATGTGATATTTTCCAAGAGTCAGGAAACTTTTTAGTGACAATGGAAGTGTTCATAATAGTTAGAATATAGGATGCAATCATGGGTAGAGCATCTTTGATGAACTGAAATGGTATACCATCTGAACCATAAAAGCCAGAGTTTCTTAGGCTCTTTATGGTAAGAATTCGGGTAGCACAATCGATAGGATTTATCTTGAAGTACTCTCTTGTGTTTACATTGGTAGAATTTTCATTTAAGCAATTACTCATATTCACTGAGTTGATGTTTTCTTGAGTTTTTTCATATGTATTTTTGCCAACGTTAGCAAAGTAGTTATTAAAGTTTTCTGCTTTGTCTTTCAACTCCGTAATATTTTCATAACTTTCTGAGGTACTCTTTTCATTTGGTTTCATGCTTCTTATCACTTTCCATGTTGCTGCTGTATCATGTCTAGAGTCATTAAATTGTTTTTTGTAAAAGTCTTTTTTACTTACACTGATGAGAGATCTGACACGTTTCTTTTCTGTTTTATAATGTTCTCGGAGAGTCATGTCGTATCTATTAATTTTTAGCTCTTTTTGCATTTGATTTCTTATTTGCATTGCCTCTTTGATGTCATTAGTTAGCCAGGGGGCTGAGTGGCGGGTTATTTTTCTTGTTACAATGGGTGCACAACTATCTAAGCATTCAAGGAAGACTTTTGTTAGAATCTCAACCTGCAAATCGACGTTATCTGTGTATTTTATTCTATTAAGTGCATTTGTGTTGATTAATGTTTCACAAAAGGTATCAGGGGAGTAATTTTTTAGACACTGGAATGTCTTGAGGAGAGGCTTCCTTTTGGGCTTGTTTATGTTTAGCATAGCAATGTTCAGCTCTTGGTCTGCAATTGGGCAGGGAACTACGTCCCAATAGGGTATACTTTCCACTTTATTTGTTATTATCAGATCTATAAGAGTCCTAGAATTAGGGGTTATGCGGGTCAGTTTTGTCACTATTTGTGTTAACTTCACAGTGTTGATCACCCTTTTCATTTTGTTATCTGCTGAGAGCAAGTCATCATTAAAATCACCAAGTATGTATATGGGTTTATGACGCACACAGATATTTCTGAATGTTTCTAGCAGATGATTGAATGAACTGGTAGGTGCTTTAGAGTGACGGTAAACACACCCTACAATGAAAGATGGAAGTTTCTAATACTGCACAGTGATCCATAAATCTTCGAGCTCCTCAGTTTTTTTCTAAACCTGTGGTTATTTCTGATGCATTAAGATAATTTCTAACATAAATACAAACCCCACCCCCTCGGCCATGGTCATTGCAAAATATTTTAAACTCTGGG
>JAXCGZ010009596.1:32500-42500 GCA_037179515.1 Halocaridina rubra
ACTACTCTGACTTAGCACTGTACCATCTTCCATTTGGAGGCTTACCTCTTCCTGACTTCCTTTACTACTAACCATTAGCTCTGTCTTTCCTGGGTTTACTTTCAATCCTTTCTTTCGAGGGCCCTTTTCCATGCTAAAAACCTTTCTTGCAATTCATCTTCTGTGTCTGCTATAATGACTAAATCATCGGCAAACATCAGTTCCCACAGCTCTTCATTATTTCTTAACTCTCTTGTCAAAGTGTCGATAACAACGAGGAACAAGAACGAACTCAGAGCTGTGACGACATTACACAACCTTGACGTAACCCAAGATTCACCTCAAACCAATCACTCATACCATTCCCAACTCTCATGCAAGCTCTACTATTTGTGTAAAAACTCCTCACCGCATTCAACATACTTCCACTTATTCCATACACCCTTCACAACTCCTCTCTATCTACCCTGTCATATGCTTACTCTAAATCCATAAAGGCCTGTCTTACCGCGAACAACTGATCCACACATCCTCTTCCTCTCATGAACCCACACTGTTCTTTCCCAATCAGTCTCTGAGTACCTTTCCTAATTCTCTTGATTAACACTCTTCCATATACCTAACCAACTACACTCAACAAACTAATTCCACTAAAACTAATACACTCGTACTTATCTCCCTTCCCTTTGTAAAGTGGAACTACGCATGCACTCCTCCAATCAAGTGGAACCCTCCCTTTCCTGAAACATGCATTCAACAATTCTAACCATCCATTCTACTAATGCCTCCCCACCTTTGGACAAGCATTCAGCATGACACCCATCTCAATCCGATATGCACTTCCTCTCTTGTAATATCTCTATCATTCTCATCTACTAACATTGGCATTCTCCATTCGTTATCCACATCCAAATTCTCTGCCTCTCTATCATCTTCCCCATTCAGCAGGTTCTTGAAATATTCCACCCATATCTCTCTCACCTTTATTTCATCCACTAGCAATTGCCCCTCTGCTCCTTTCACCCTCTCCTCCCTACCACATTCACCTTTCCTCACTCTATTCACTTCTTTCCAATACATCTTTTTATTCCTTTCAAATTTCTCAAACAAGCATCTCCCCCACCTTATATCTGCTTCTCTCTTTGCCTCCCTCACCACATTCTTCGCTAATCTCCTCTTTGCACTATACCTTTCATGTGTCTCTACATTACCTACCTGCAACCATACTTCATAAGCCCGCTTCTTTTCAGCCACTATTGCACTCACCTGCTCATTCCACCATTCACTACCTTTCCTTTTACTTCCACCAGTTAGTCTCCTACCTCACACTGCCTCGGCACATTTCATAACTTCCTCCTTGAAACAGCCCCACTCTACTTCCACTACCACCTCCACTTTCTTTTTCACTACATTCCACATATTTCTCACACTGGCTTTATACTCACATTCTTTATTTTTCTTTGTGTACAATTCATTCACTTTTAGCTCCTCTCTTCATCTCTTGCTTCTCCTCTTTCTCCACTTTTTTCCCACTCTCACTCTACTTTCCACTAAATAATGATAAGATATTCCACCACTAGCTTCTCTCAGTACATTCCCATCTAATGCTCTTTCAATCATCCTCCTGTTCATCACAACATAATCCATTAATGCTCTGTCAACTACTTGTCCATTATCCACTCTGACCAATGTATATTTGTGCACATCCTTCTTTTTAAATACAGTATTAGAAGTCAATTCTCTCTCAATGCACATTTCCTTAATTTTCTCTCCCCCCTCGTTCCTACCAGGTACTCCATACTTCCCAATTACACTATCCACTGGCTCATTCCCTACTCTAGCATTCAAATCTCCCATCAACACCACAATCGCATTCATTCCCAAGTCTTCCCCACTTCTCTTTCTTCCTTATTTCTTTCACTGTCTGGGCCATATGCGCTCACAAACGCCCAAGCCTCGCATCCCAGTCTCATTTTAGCCACTATTATTCGAGAATATTCTTCCTTCCATTCTACCACACACTTATTCATCACCTCATTTAATAACAGAGCCACCCCCTCTCTTCCTCTCCCCTCTCAATTCCAGACACCCTACCTACCACTCTCTCAAATGTCACCTCACCATTCCCTTGTATCTTAGTTTCATTCAGTCCAAGTACATTTATCATTCTCTCCACAAACATACTCCTTATCACCTTCCTCTTTCTATCATTTACACCACGACCACGTACATTAAGAGACCCAGTTACTAGGGTTCTGGCTGTATCTCTCCTGCCAGAATACCCGAACATCTCTTGGCTATTCGTAAGAAGTCAAATACAGAGGAGGAAATTTCCAGTTCCCCGGCTCTGCCCCATTTAGTCGACCTTTACATCTCGCAGGGGAACAAAGAGAAAGTATTCTTAACCCCCTCCCTTATATATGTGCAAACATACACATATATATACAGACACACACATACACACACACATAGTTCAGTTTTTAAAGTTGGTGTGTATAGATTCTCTTCTTCTCTTCACCATACACATAGGGAATGCGACAAAAAGACAAGTGGAGACCCTGCTATGCTTGCAGCTCTCAGTTCAACTCTGTAGGGACACAACAAATTATTAGAGGTTATGATAAAAAAGTATTTATGAAGCACAAACTTCAACAAAGGCAAATATGTGATATCCGATATTAATTCTGCTGAAGTCTATTTATATAGTCTCTCTCTCTCTCTCTCTCTCTCTCTCTCTCTCTCTCTCTCCTCTCCTCTCTCTCTCTCTCTCTCTCTCTCTCTCTCTCTCTCTCTCTCTCTCTCTCTCTCTCTCTCTCTCTCTCTCTACCACGGCACGTACTCAAACCAGCGTTACACATCCAACGGCAGGTACAGACACCAGGATCCATGGGCTAACCCCAGAACACACTACAATGATGAATTCCCAGCAGAATCACACAGTCGAAACTACAACTATGACTATGGATACCACCCCAATGAAACATGGTAATACCTCGTCTCCTGCTGTTGCTGTTACTGCTGCCGATGTGAAAGTTACTTGTAAATATAATGATAGATTATCTGTCGTACATATAAATGCACAATCCCTGTTATCCCATATACTAGAAATTGAACATATGCTTGTACAAGAAAATATTGATGTTCTTTGCATTAGCGAATCATGGCTGTATCCGTCAATTAATAATGCATTTATTAATATTCCTTCATATAATATTTATCGCTATGACAGTGGTAGAGGTGGAGGTGTATGTTTATATGTTAAAAATTATTTGAAGGCCACTGAACTAAATCTTGAAACTGAGAAGCACGAAGGAGTGGAAGATAAATGGATCTCTGTCCAACATAAAAAGTTTCCTTCTATTATCATAGGCTGCATGTACCGCCACCCCAAAGCCTCGGTAACCTCTTTTAGCTATATTTTGGACGTTTTTAAGGAGATAATTTTAAAAAACAAACCAGTTTTTATATATGGCGATTTTAATGATGATCAACTAAAAAGAGAAAATAAAATGAGTAGACTTATTAAGAATTTAAATCTAGAACAGATTATAAATAAACCAACTAGAATCACTCCCACTTCAGTTTCCCAAATCGATCTAGTAATAACAAACTCCAAACATATGATAACTAAGTGTGACGTAATGCCAAGCCCTATAGCAGACCACGAGGAAATTGTAACGTCCCTAAATATTCGCAAACCAAAGAGACAACCAATCTTTAAAACATTCAGATGCTTAAGAAATTATTCACAAGAATTACTTTGTAGTTTACTTATGAATGAAGTACATGAATTAAATGAAATTCTATATACCGATAATATTAATATACAAGTAAAAATTTTAACCAGTGTCTTATCATCATGTATAGATCGATGTGCACCACTCGTGACAAGAGAAATATTTCGTCCCCCCGCTCCTTGGATAACAGATGACATAAAAAAACATTATGAAAGAAAGAGACAAACTACAAAATGAAGTAAAACTACAAAGAGATAATATCCCTTTAAGAGAAAAGTTTACAGAGCATAAGAAACAAGTAAAATCATTATTAAGTAACAGTAAGAAACAGTATTACAAAAATGAATTTCAAAACGCTAAAGGCAATATCTCTGATACATGGAAAATTGCTAAAACCATGCTTTCCAATAACTGTAATAAAAGTAGTAACATATCAATTATACCCGATGAGGTAGATGTAAGTGCTAAAGCAGAAGAGTTCAATAATTTTTTCGCTGAAGTGGGGAAAAAAACCTTTGAAAAAACAAAAAAAGAAATAATAAATGAAATCAATAATAGTAATGGTGGTAATAATAATGATGATGGTAGTAGTAATAATAATAGAAATGTTGATAATGGTGTAAATAATAATGATGGTGGTAGTAATGGTAATGATAATAGTGATGATGGTAGTAATAATAATAATAATGTTAAGTTGGAAGAACATAGTGCATTCAATAGAAGTAATGTTGTCTTTAACCCTACTACAGTAGATTGTAATACAGTAATCTTAGTAATAAAAAATCTGAAAGACTCTAATGCATATGGATCAGATGGAATTTGTTTTCGTTTTATTAGAGATTCATTATTTGTAATAGCATATTATCTGACGGTAATAATCAATACTTCCATAGTTACCAATATTTACCCAGATTTATGGAAAAATCCCCATGTAATTCCTGGTTTTAAAAATGGAAATCCTGACGACGTCTCTAACTATAGACCAATCTCTTTACTACCAATTTTATCAAAGATACTTGAAAAGATTGTTGCAAATCAGTTAAGTGAGTTTCTTGAAAAAAATAAACTTATTGCAAAAAGTCAACACGGTTTCAGGCCAAAATTATCAACTGAAACTGCCTTATTGAAAATATCAGATGAAATATACAAAAATATAGATAATAAGAAAATATCATTGCTACTACTACTCGATCTTTCTAAAGCTTTTGATAGTGTACACCATACCATCTTATTAGAAAAATGCAAAAAAATGAACATTGACCCAAGCTGGTTCGAGAACTATTTAAAAAACCGCTACCAGTCAGTCAGAATAAAAGATGTAGTTTCAAGTCGCAAGAAGGTATTGTTTGGGGTCCCTCAGGGATCGATCCTAGGACCTATACTTTTTCTAATATATGTAAACGATCTAGTAAAATATTTACCTAACTGTTATGTCATTCAATATGCTGACGATACTCAAATCTTAATTGAAGGAGAAATTAATGATTTAGAAAATATTATTCGTAGAGCAGAAGAAATTTTGTATATGGCTAAACGTTACTTTCTAAAAAATGGTCTGTTACTTAATGAAACTAAAACCCAATCTATTCTTATCGGATCCAGACAATTATTATCAGAAGTTGATGACAAGCTTCATATAAATTTTAACGGTAATATCATTAAGCCAATGAACTCGGTAAAGAACCTAGGTGTCTATTTTGACCGTTACATGAATTTTGAAATGCATATAGATGAAATTTATAAAAAAGTAATGGGTACTCTAATATATCTAAATAGGGTAAAAGACTCATTTGAAACATCAACTCGTATAATAATTGTCCAGTCCTTAGCTATGAGTTTAATTAATTACTGTCTCAAAGTTTGGGGATGTACAAATAAGACTCAATTACAAAGAATACAAAAGTTACAAAACTTTGCAGCACGAGTGGCTGTTGGCAATGTAAGAAAATACGAGCACATCTCTCCTGTTTTAAAAGATCTAGAATGGATAAAGATTAGAGATAAATATGTTTTTGATATATGTACCTTTGTTTTTAATATACTAAGAAACAATCTTCCTGATTGCTTGTATAATTTTTCTACAGTAAGCTCAGTTACCGGGTTAACTACCCGTCAAGGGGAAGATTTATTAGTACGAAGGTCTAAAACTGATATTGGCTCAAGAGATATAAACATTCGTGGACCTCATTTATATAATCAGCTTCCCAGAGAACTAAAAAATGCTGGTTCAGTGTATACTTTTAAATATAATCTTAAGAAGTTACTCTTAAAGGAAGATTTTACTTGTAAATTTCAATAGTACACCCATCTTTATGATTTGTTTGTTTTAGTATGTCTATATCGTACACCACAGATGTCTATCTGGAATATATATGCATCTTATTTGAATACCCAATGTACGTTGGAAATAAAGACTTATTATTACTCTCTCTCTCTCTCTCTCTCTCTCTCTCTCTCTCTCTCTCTCTCTCTCTCTCTCTCTCCTCTCTCTCCTCTCTCTCTCTCTCCTCTCTCCTCTCTCTCCTCTCTCTCTCCTCTCTCTCTCTCCACTATTATGCATACCTTTTCGTTATATATGAACCTCTTTAATAGAATCTATTGTTTTACAGTGTGTCTTAATTTTATTTGTTCTCTCTCTCTCTCTCTCTCTCTCTTCTCTCTCTCTCTCTCTCTCTCTCTCTCTCTCTCTCTCTCTCTCTCTCTCTCTCTCTCTCTCTCTCCACACTATTATACATACCTTTTCGTTAATAAAATGTATTGCTTTTACAGTTTGTTTTAATTTTATTTGTTCTCTCTCTCTCTCTCTCTCTCTCTCTCTCTCTCTCTCTCTCTCTCTCTCTCTCTCTCTCTCTCTCTCTCTCTCTCTCTCTCTCTCTCTCTCTCTCTCTCTCTCTCTCTCTCTCTACTTTTACACTTTCCTTCCAATCTCACTCTCTCAGTCCTCCCACACAGACTTCCCCCGCCATGTCCATTCATTCCAGTCGCCATTGTACAACAATCTTGGGTCCCTTTCTCCAGATATGAAGCCGCTTCGTCACTCTCCTTAATAATCTCCAGGTTTCTCTCCGAACATTTGTGTTGATGCTGAGATTATATTTGGGGTTTCTATACCAGCTGGCAACTAAGAATATAATAGATGCAGGTATCACTTATGTACAACCATGAGTCTCGTACTTGGGTCGCATGATTCACACATAGAAAGGGAAAAGAAGAGGTGATGATGGTGCTATGCATGGTAGAAAGTTGTGTTTGCAGTGGTGGTCAGAAAATTTAGTTTTAGAAAATTAGGTCTTAGAAAATTTGGCTTGGAAAATTCGGTCACAGAAAATTTGGTCTGGAAAATTCGGTCACAGAAAATTTGGTCTGAAGGCTACTTGACATGTAAAAAAGTAGGCATTTAGGTTACATTAATAGTAATAATAATAATAATAATAATAATAATAATAATAATAATAATAATAATAATAATAATAATAATAATAATAATAATAATAAAAATAATAACAATAATAATAATAATAATAAAAATAGTAATAATAATAATAATGATAATAATAATAATAATAATAATAATAATAATAATAATAATAATAATAATAATAATAATAATAATAATAATAATAATAATAATAATAATAATAATAATAATAATAATAATAATAATAATAATAAAGATAATAACAATTATTATAATAATGATAAAAATAAAAATAAAATAATAATAATAATAATAATAATAATAATAATAATGATAATAATAATAATAATAATAATAATAATAATAATAATAATAATAATAATAATAATAAAAATAATAATAAAAATAATAAGAATAATAATAATAATAATAATAATAATAATACTAATAATAATAATAATGATAATAATAATAACAATAATACTAATAATAAAAATAATGATAATAATAATAATAATAATAATAATAATAATAATAATAATAATAATAATAATAATAATAATTATTATTATTATTATTACCATTATTGCTATTATTATTATTATTATCTTTATCATTATTATTGTTATTATTATTATTATTATTATTATTATTATTATTATTATTATTATTATTATTATTATTATTATTATTATTATTATTATTATTATTATTATTATTGTTGTTGTTGTTGTTGTTGTTGTTGTTGTTGTTGTTGTTGTTGTTATTATTAGTTATCGTTATCATTATTATTATTATTATTATTATTATTATTATTATTATTATTATTATTATTATTATTATTATTATTATTATTATTAGTAGTAGTAGTAGTAGTAGTAGTAGTAGTAGTAGTAGTAGTAGTAGTAGTAGTAGTAATAGTAGCATTACTATTATCATAGTTTTCATTATTTCTATTTATCTATTTTATTCACTATAGGCTAAAAATTACAACACGTAGAAACAAAAGTATTAATCTCAAAATTTCGATCAATAATACTGAGTTAAAATGAATAAAATTATTTTTTTTTTCCAGAGAGTGAAAGAGCGAGAGAGAGAGAGAGAGAGAGAGAGAGAGAGAGAGAGAGAGAGAGAGAGAGAGAGAGAGAGAGAGAGAGAGAGAGAGAGAGAGAGAGAGAGAGAGCACAAAATGAACTCTGTCTAAACTCCACGCAATTCTTACATCAGCTTTCAGTCTCAAGGCTTAGGGATGAGTTCCCCGTTCGCAAGCTACCCAAACTATTCGTTTATAAAATCCTTTTTTTTTTTATATAAAAGAGAAAATGTGGAAAGTGAAGAGAGACATGAAGGAGCTGCTGATGTGAAGTATATTTCTTCTAGTCATTTAACTTGTTTGAATTTATCTTGCCTTCGCTTTTGCAAATATAAATCTGTAGTTGTTTATTTACATCATATTTTTTCTCTTTTTTTTTTCCTTTTGGAGCTAGATTTTGATCATAGATGAAATATCCACTTGGTGTAAAGAAATTTTGAAAGAAAAAGTATTTTGAGGTCACCTGTATTCATAATGATTGGTAATGTTTATATCTATATGTGTGATATTACCTCATCTCTGCCTTGTCCTTAACCTTTTCCTTTTCCTTCGTCTTGGTGTTTTCTCGTGTTCGGGCCTTTATTGATTGGGACAGTTTTTGCCTGTCCCGGTGTCACACTCATTAAAAAAAAAAAAAGACGGTAAAGCTCTCAAAAGACTCCCACTAAAATATATAACAAAAAAGCCCGCGCACACACATATGTACGCAACCACATAGTCATATGAGAATACATGAAGTTTTCGACGGCATAAACTAACAAGTCGGTCATAACCATTACATAAGAATCGAGGTAGAAGGTCTTCGACTTAGTCCGACAAATCCTGATCTTCTACTCTCTTGGCTGCATGAAGGCTCTGTTTTATGAGTGAAAATTAGTCCCCTTTCGAATGGGAGTGGAAACAATCATGTCAGAGATAGAAAATTAAGCCTGATACCCATCCTAAGACCCCGCGGTGGGACCAAACTCGTTTGCCGACTTATGAACTCTGCCACTGAGCTACCGCGGTCCAGCAATGATCTGTATTCGAGAGATGAGACTGTTAACTTTCATTCTCTCTTTTTCTCTAAAATCGCCCAATACGACACTTAAGGAGTGCGAGAATAAAAGAACTAAGAAATTATTATTTGCATTGCTATAACTATTAACAGAATAAAAAATATTTAATGCATGTTCAAGAGCAGCAGGACGATCATGTTATTCCCTGATGGGAACCCAAGCTCGTAAAGGAGCTGCTTCACTACAAACCGCACACATCTAAGTCATACTCACCGAACTTGCTGAGTTGCCAAGAATTTTTTAATTTTTCCTCATCACCTAAAAATAGCCCTTTCAGTAGCCTCCTACAACGGTCTTAGAATGAGTTAGGAATATTCTTCTCCACTACCAGTATCAATGTTAGAAAACAATTTTATTCACCAGAAAAGAATACTTAACCCGTTCACAGGAGGAAAACTTCATTCATTGAATTAATGAAATCTCCTGAGTCCAGTTTTTGTGCCAAGTAGCTACGACCGGTTAGTAATGAGGTCAAGGCTACATTAAATATTCCTAACACTCTTACGTACCTCGCAGACTTTTACTCGTACAAAACCTGTACCATACGTCATGGTACTTGCATACCCTTACAAAGTATAAGTTGCCAGCACTTATCAGGTGGAGGCCGAGGTAGATCAGTGTTACAGTGAGGCGTGTCAGGAAGTGGCGAGCCTGACTAATGCGAATTTAGTTCCCCCGTGGGACGCTAAGATGGGCGTGCAGCTTAAATCTCCCG
>JAXCGZ010009596.1:47500-50000 GCA_037179515.1 Halocaridina rubra
CCATGTAGTGTTAGGAGCGTGGCTATTAAGAAGGCCAGTCGGACACAAGGGGGGCCTATATGTGTATTTTCACAGGTGCATGTGGAAATTGGTTTTTGGCTTTCGTGGGAATGACTTGAACTTCGTGACAATTTTGACCTCTATCGGCAACTGGCGCCTATGTGTTAGAGGAATATGGGTTGAGCCATATTTCTTGCTGTTATTTTTCTGTAAGCACACACCCTGTCCATTAAACCACACTGGATAATATCAGTTACGCCACTTGAATACCCCCGACACCACGTGGGCTATTTCTATTTTACATTCTTACTTACATAGTTACGACACTCCCCACTACCACCCTGAAATGTCTCGTTTCAGACAAAGCATTATGCATTTTAAAGAGTGTTATTTTAGCAAAAAAAAAAAAAAAAGGTGGCAGAACTATCTACTCAGATGACTTAAGCCATACAATTTCATATAATTATCTAAACAAATTACTTTTCAGAATTAGTTTCCTGGAAGGAATTCTATTGTCAAGGGAGTTAATATATATAGAACATGTGATTACTGAAAAAGACAAACAAAAGAAAAATATATTCCTTACAATAAGCATTCTAATTAAAGAAAAAAATCAAAATAAAGTATTCACAATTACAATATATATCCAGTCATCAGTGACAATAGATTTAAGGAGAACCTAAAGAAAATGGTTATAATACCCAATTAATATAAAATACAGTTGGATATGATCTCTACAAAGATTCAGCAATAAAAAACAATTATCATAGTAATAAAAAATCTAAATATTCACAATTACAATATATAGCTACTAATCATTGACAAAATGATTTAAGGAGAAAGTAAAGAAAAATGGTTATAATACTTCTAGGGTAGGCATTGAGGCTTTCTTAACTTAAATCTTAAAAGCTAAAGACAAAACGATATTTTTTTTTCTGTGTGATGTCCATCAAAAACTTTAAACGACAGTGTGGAATTTATTTTCCTTTTTTCTTTCTTTACTCTGTTCGTACAAAGACAGTGGAAACTTTTTCTTTTCCCTGGTCTTGTTTTACTGTCGTATAGTGTTTTGGTAGCTGAAAAGAAGTTATTACCCTTTGGGACATGTCTTTCTCTCTATCATAGAACTCTTTAGTTATAGGGATTTTGATCTTCCTTTTTCATTTCCCCCAATTCCCTTTTTTGCCTATTATTGCTAAGTCTTGGGCTTATTCCCACACCTGATTCCGACAACCCCTCACCTCTCCGCTATGAGGTAGGTCCGGGTTGTAACCACGGAAAGCGAATTCTTTTTCTTGAGACCTGCCAGACAACAGAATGGTGCCGATATATCAGCCCGTGTTTTACGAATCTCGAGGTGGTCCTAGGACCATTTTGCCTCTCACGTACCTCCCCACCGAAGGTGGCTCTCCCTCCAGCTGAAAATCTGCAATATGAAACATAGCCTGGAGTAGATTCTAGGGCCAGAAACTAGGGCCTAATGTCGCCATTACAAATGCAAGAAAGAATAGATATCACCTCTGCGTATAAACAATGGCCATATGTAAGCACTCAAAGGGTATATATCGCCACCCCTGCAGATGCAGGGGAGGCGAAGTATGGGTAAAAGGGACTGGTTTGTGAAAAAAAAAATGCAGGTCAGGGCTGCCTGGAAATAGGGTGGTAATTGTAAGTACGTGTCTACACCATTAGACCATTATTTCAAGATACTTAGGACGTAGCTGAGTAACTGATACATAACATTAGTATACTATAGATATCAAAAAGAAATGTCATGAAATGCTGAGAACGGCCACTAAAGAAATACTCTTATTAACAGTGACTACAGTAACATAAAAGCATGAATTCAAAATAAAAATACAAATCATTTGGTTACTACTGATAGCATTATGAAAACAATAATTAGCAGAAAGGCCATGGAGTGATAGTAACAATAACAGCCAACGTAATTATAACAATAACAATCATGATCATAATAATAATAATAATTATGATCATAATAATAATAAATATAGAAATAATAATACTAAATCAGGAATAACTGTAAATATACGAATGTTACAGTCATTTTGAGGCAAGAACAGAGATCTATACTTATTTTTCATAATAATGCTTATTTTAAATCAATTTCTTTTGGTCAGTCTCTTTTACTATTCGAATTCCTGCAGTCATAATATATATAAGAGCATAGTCACCAACCTTCTTGTTGCTCAATTTGTCAGTGGGAGCTTAGCTATTTTCCAAAGCAGTTGCAATATATGGCAGAAAAACTCTCATAACTATTCAGCTCAAATTCTGTCTTATCAGCATTTATGCAATATCAGCATGCAAAACCTCATCTAATATAATAAAACTAGCGCACATTTATCATCTAGCAAATTTGCAAAACAAATTAAAAAATATCGATAATCATAATACTCTGGCAACATACAGAAATAACATGTTTCAGTACGGAAGGGCGCGCGCACGCGAGAGAGAGAGAGAGAGAGAGAGAGAGAGA
>JAXCGZ010009596.1:55000-57500 GCA_037179515.1 Halocaridina rubra
ATATTAATTTTTTTCTCAATTAAAATCAATACCTTTGCCTGTTTAATACTTTACTTTGGCATTAATAAAATATAAATTGAACACCCTCCAAAAGCAATTACCCATTATATTGTTCAATTTTTTTTTTTTTTATTTATTCAGATAACTGTACATGGGGACATGTGCACATGGGCACTCCCAGTCATATTGCAGTTGATAACATTACAATCTATGTGGTTATGTAAAAATAACATACTAATAGAATTTGCAATTAATTTAAAATATCATAGCAAGTAATTAATAATAAAATATAGTGTAATAATTGAAGAGTACTTGAAGAGTAATCATTGTGACAATATTTTCAATAGCCCTTGTTGAGTGCTATCATTTAAATTCCGTACTACTGCAGACAATTTGAAGCAGATATAGAATACAATTTTCAGGTTAGAATAATAAGTAGGTACATACATATATATATACACACACATACATACACACACACACATATATATATATATATATATATATATATATATATATATATATATATATATATATATATATATATATATATATATATATGCATGCATTAATTAGATGAGCAATAGAAACACCACTGGGGCTTCATAGCCATACATATCAAGGAGAGAGAGAGAGAGAGAGGAGAGAGAGAGAGAGAGAGAGAGAGAGAGAGAGAGAGAGAGAGAGAGAGAGAGAGAGAGAGAGAGAGAGAGAGAGAGAGAGAGAGAGAGAGTTTGTGGTATTCATTTCAGCAAAAGGAGTTATTCGTCCTTACTACAGATAAAGACACATCCATGCATACTCAGACACATCATTGTCATCTGAGGGTAACACAGCAGAGGAAAGTGCATGTACTTAATTGCATATACGTACACATATAAACCTGAACATACATACATACATACACATAAACACAGTGCCATATAATGGAGGATAAATTTGGAAGGAAAAGAAAGAGAAAGACTGAAAGCCTCTCCCTCTCTCCACCCTTCAAATTATGTACGTGAGAGAGAATTACGTCAATTAATCCATTATCACTATTATCACAACCATTGCTACCACCATCATGATTATTATTATCATCATCATTATTATTATTATCATTATTATTATTATTATCATTATTATTATTATTATTATTATTATTATTATTATTATTATTATTATTATTATTATTATTATTATTATTATTATTATTATTACCATCATCATTACTACAGCTTTTGTATATAGATAGAGTTATGAATCAAAAGTAGTAATTATTGATACATATAGACATGCACATACATATACATATACACATATACATACATATATACATATAAATACATATACACATACATATACATATACACATACATGCACACATGTACACACATATACATACATATGAGCTCTTGAGGGAGGGGGTTAGAATACTTCCTCCATGTTCCCCTGCGTGTCGTAAGAGTAGACTAAGTGGGGCGGAGCGAAGGGAATGAAAGAACCCTTCTCTGTACTTTCTCTTCCCAGAAAGTCAGAGCATTATTCCTTTACTCAGCCACTCACCTTATAAGGGGAAAAGTGGCTTATGTATATAAAAAGGCATATGAGAGAGAGAGAGAGAGAGAGAGAGAGAGAGAGAGAGAGAGAGAGAGAGAGAGAGAGAGAGAGAGAGAGAGAGAGAGAGAGAGAGAGAGAGAGAGAGAGAGAGAGAGAGAGAGAGAGAAGGTATTCCCTCCACCCCCTTTTTTTTTTTTTTTTTTTTTTTTATAGAAATATCAGATAATATACAAGAAAGTAGACTAAGATGGTATGGTCACGTCGCTAGAAGGGATGAACAGTATGTTGGGAGGAGGGTGATGGAAATGGGTATACAGGGTAGAAGGAGAGGGAGACCAAAGCATAGGTGGATGGACCGCATCAATGATGATCTGAGGTCCAAAGGTTTGTTGGGTGATGAGGTATGGGACAGAAATAAATGGAGAAAACTGACCAGAAACATCGACCCCACATAAATGTGGGAAAAGATGTAGACGGAGAAGAGGGTGAAAGAATTACATTTTCAACGTTGGGTATACACTAAGTACAGGATATAAGTTCTCTGGGTTGCAAAAGTGCACACAAAGTTCAAAGTAGCTCAGGCCAAGAGGTCTGAAGTCCTTAAGCCTTGTGCACTCTGCAATGTAGTGTACTAAATTGTTGCCCCCTTCACACTCACATAAATGGCATTTTGAGTGTTCTGGGTGCTTTCTACCAGTTTTCTCGCAATTCACCTCCCATATATTTCTATAACCAAGTCTTATACGGGCAGCAACTCTATCACAGTCACCTGTAAGCATTTTACCCATGCTGTATTTGTGTCTCAGCCTTCTGAAGTTTTCATAATGTTGGATCGAACAGCTGCTTACATGTTGTGTGAGTGTAGAAAGTTCTTGCTCTTCCATAATCTCATTATACAACATTGTTTTAAACTGAGTCAGTGTGGTTATAGATTCAGACGCTGAACTCTCAGTTGCCA
>JAXCGZ010009596.1:75000-85000 GCA_037179515.1 Halocaridina rubra
CTTCCTTCAGTTACGGTACTTTTTCTATGCCTACAGCTACACTAAATATTCTTGGATATTCATTACACATCTTTTATTATCCCTTCACATCTGACAAGTCATTACAGTCTCCATCTCTGTTTCTCTTTACTTTATGTATTCTTCGTGCCAAGCCCCAATGAGAGCTGTTTTAATTCATTATATTTTTTGGCCCGTCCTGGTGTCACAATCATAAAAAAAAAAAAAAAAAAAATTGGTTCTTAAATATCTCTTCAATGCTGAAAAACGCCGACAGTAATATATATATATATATATATATATATATATATATATATATATATATATATATATATATATATATATATATATATATATATATATATATATATATATATAGTTGATTGATTCGATTTTACGTCACGGACTCCCTTTTCTACCAAGGGTTAGGACTACTGCATTCTTGCGAAGAACTTGTTTTGGTAGATGTAATCGTCACCCTGAGTGCATGCCCCTGCTAACCTCAGACCGTGACTGGGCGCAAACCCTCGACCTGACGCCTCAACGTCGGAGAAGCTACCGTTTCCCCACGGTGACTACAATATATGTATATATATATATATATATATATATATATATATATATATATATATATATATATATATATATATATATATATATATATATATATATATATATATATATATATATATATATATATTTATATATATATATATATATATATATATATATATATATATATATATATATATATATATATATATATATATATATATATATTTATATATATATATATATATATATATATATATATATATATATATATATATATATATATATATATATATATATATATATATATATATATATATATATATATATATATATATATATATATATATATATATATATATATATATATATATATATATATATATATATATATATATATATATATATATATATATATGTATATATATATATATATATATATATATATATATATATATATATATATATATATATATATATATATATATATATATATATATATATATATATATATATATATATATATATATATATATATATATATATATATATATATATATATATATATATATATATATATATATATATATATATATATATATATATATATATATATATATATATATATATATATATATATATATATATATATATATATATATATATATATATATATATATATATATATATATATATATATATATATATATATATATATATATATATATATATATATATATATATATACATATATATATATATATATATATATATATATATATATATATATATATATATATATATATATATATATATATATATATATATATATATATATATATATATATATATATATATATATATATATATATATATATATATATATATATATATATATATATAAATATATATATATATATATATATATATATATATATATATATATATATATATATATATATATATATATATATATACATATATATATATATATATATATATATATATATATATATATATATATATATATATATATATATATATATATATATATATATATATATATATATATATATATATATATATATATATATATATATATATATATATATATATATATATATATATATATATATATATATATATATATATATATATATATATATATATATATATATATATATATATATATATATATATATATATATATATATATATATATATATATATATATATATATATATATATATATATATATATATATATATATATATATATATATATATATATATATATATATATATATATATATATATATATATATATATATATATATATATATATATATATATATATATATATATATATATATATATATATATATATATATATATAATTACACTGATATAGATGGATAGACATATCGATAATTAAATAAATATTTTAAAAATTAGGACATAAGATGGACAGAGTAATGAGGAGAGTGTCTCTTGAACCATGAAATAATATCATGCGACTCAGACTGAATAAATATATCCGTCATGGGAAAGCCAACCGTCGCGCTTCAGATATATCTTTCGTTGAGGGATACTGCAAGGAAGATGGTGAATCCATCTAGAAAAAAGATTCTCTTTCACTAGAGATCATCCTCTGCAAGCATTCTCTCATGCCTTTGTACAGAAAGCTTCCGAATATTTTGCTTCATATTCAGTTTTTTAAGCATACAGTGTTAAGAACAAAGCATTTCTCTAGAGAGAGATTTTAATTTTTCCTAATAGGAGAAACTCTCTTTGTCACTGAAATAATTGAAATGGATTCATATCACAAATAATCATTAATTATCATTGATAAGTATACAAATGCACATATTCTTGCTTAACAGACTACACTGAAAGGCGAGAAACATTTTCTATGTCATAAATACATGAATTAGGAGAAGTTACATTCAATAGTCCGGTCCACAATGAACAATGAACAAGATATGAAAAAATAAGTAAGTCCTTGCCTCAACATATCCATTTTCTATGATGAGAAGTCACAGAAAAAGCCTCTTCTTAACTTGTAGCTCGGTAGACTTATGACTTCATCTCGAATAATAAATTAAATGAATATTTTCTATATATGCATGAATACAGATATGAAAAACATTACGTAATGCGAATAGAAACCAATTTTTGTACATTTACTGAAAGTTCGTATTTTGCGACATTTTTTTCTTTTCTTTTCTTAATCAAATGGCATTATGGGTAAACGTAAGAGAGCGGGAAGACGTCAACACACGCCCCGGGCTTTCAAGTAGATATTTTTTTAAGTGTAATTTACCGAGCCAAAGCAAACTAATGGTTTATTTCAATGTAAGAAGGTGAGCAACGAGATTGTAATGTTATAATTTTTCAATAAATGTGAACGTATTAGTCGTAATAAAATCAAAATCACAATGACAAAATAATAAAAATGTCATACCCGTCAAAGTGCCTATTCACACGTATGTTGCAAGGTCATTACCCACATATGGTGTGCGTCAATGCCACTCTCGGTGTCCAGGTCATTTCGTAGATGTTTCGAAGTAGTTCTTCGTTTATCAGAGGTCTTCTGCAGCTCGAATATTAGGGTTTTTTTTCTTTGAGACGTCAATGTTAACAATAAATCTCGGCTGCTATGGGTTGAGGAGGGGTTGTTAGCGTTTTGCACACCATGTGATCTATGGGTTGGGTCAAGTTCATTTTTCTTTTATTCTATGCACAATCGTGTTTTCCAACTTTATTATTATTATTATTATTATTATTATTATTATTATTATTATTATTATTATTATTATTATTATTATTATTATTATAAAAACTTTTAATTTTTTAATGAGCTGGTAGTGGAGGAGGCCTCTGGCTCCATAATTTTTTCCTTTTTTTTTCAGTTGTGACTACGCTGCCAGCAATAGCAGGATTGTTAGAAATTGTGATTCAAAAAAATACTCATTTTGCAACATATCCAAATTAATTTTGGAAAAGTAAACTTCGTCTTTTTATGTGTCACAATTAGTCCCCATTCAAATGTATGCCTCCCCCTTTTGGAATCCACACTTGAAAAGACATAATTAAGTTGGAAAAAGCTCAGACACATGCCACGAAACTGGTGCCAGAAATAAGCAATCTCAGTTATGTGGAAACGCTGAGGGAATTAGGCATGCCATCACTCGAAGTTAGAAGAATGATGGGGGGGGGGGATATGGTGACGGTTTTTAAGTTCCTTCATATTTATGACAGAGTGGATAGGGATCGATATTTTGATATACCTGGCTCTAGAACTAGAGGTCATAGTTTGAAGCATTGTAAGAAAACTTTGCAGAATGTAAGGAAGTACTTTTTTAGTGCAAGAGTAGTTGATGATTTTTTTTTTAAGAGAGTGACACCGCGACAGGCAGAAGCTGCCCTCATCAATGTAGGCCCGGCCACGAGAAAATACCAAGACGAAGGAAAAGAAAAGGTTAAGGGCAAGGCAGAGATGAGGTAATGTTGCACAAAGGAAAACGACAGACAGAAAAAAACAGTCAAAGTACAGAGGACCCAGAGATATGGAGGACTAGGCTCTGAGATGACGAAAGATCTGTTTTTTGAAGGATGAAAGGTCATAAGAATTAGGAAAACAGAAGGAGGAAGAGAGTTCCAGAGTCTGGAGGTAGATGGGAAGAAGCGGTCGCTGCACCGACCAATCCGCGAGCTACAAATCTCCACACGGTACCTGTGAGATGAGGCCGCTTGGCGAGTGTTACGCGGCCTCGGCAGTGGAGGAGGGATGCAACTCGCCAACTCATCAGAGCAGCGATGGAAGTAGTAGCGATAGAAAAGCGAAAGGGAAGATACCTTACGGTGAAGAGATAGAGAATCTAGGTTAGAAGTAAGAGAAGGATCATTAATGAGTCTGACTGCCTTAGATTGAACCCTATCAAGAAGATAAGTAAAGGAAGAAGCACCCCAGATGTGTGAGCAGTATTCTAAGCAGGGGCGGATAAGACCTTTGTAAATTTTAAGTAACTGCAATGAGGAAAAGTGATGACGAATACTTAACAAAACCCCCAATTTTTTGGATGAAGATTTAGAAATTTGGATTATGTGATTCCTCCAAGACAAGTTAGAGGCTATATGGATTCCTAATATGTTGATAGAGTTAGGAGGGTAAATTTCATTAGTTTCGAAGATAATAGGGTTATCAGGAGGAGAAGAAGATAAAGAGATAGCCAGAAACTTGGAGGCATTGAATTTAACTAAATTTTGAGTGCCCCATTCAGATACTCTCTGCAAATCGGAGTTAAGAGTAGACGAAAGAGTGATACGAGATTGATTACGAGTAACAAATGAAGGTTGTGAAGAAAAGGCAGAGGAAAAGTGAAGGGTAGGATCATCAGCAAAGGCATGAAGAATAGAGGAAGTTGGGGATTGTAGAAGATCATTGATGAAGAGAAGAAAGAGAGCAGGTGAAAGAACAGAGCCCTGTGGAACACCACTGGTAACAGAGAAAGGGGTAGATGTCACGCCAACAACAACAACAGATATAGAACGGTCAGTAAGAAAACTGAAAATCAGAGAACAGAAAGAAGGGATAAAGCCATAGGCAGAGAGCTTGGCCAACAGAGCCTTGTGCCAGACTCTGTCAAAAGCCCTAGAATTATCAAGGGCGACGACAAAGGATTTCCCATAGTTCCCCAGAGAAGATGAACATACATGAGTAAGATAGGACAAGAGATCACCAGTGGATCTTGCCTTGCGGAAGCCGTACTGGTGATCGGAGATAAGTGAGTTGAATTTAAGGCGTTTCAAGAAGTGAGCATTGAGCAAAGTTTCGAAAACATTAGCAATAGAGGAGGTTAGGGCAATAGGTTGGTAGTTAGAAGGAATAGAGCGGTCACCCTTCTTAGGAAAAGGTTGAACTAGAGCATGCTTCCAAGATGAAGGATAGATACTGGTTGACAGAATAAGGCGAAAAAGACGACAAAGCACGGGAGCCAGTTCATCTGCAAACTCCTTAAGGAACCTCGCAGGGATACCATCGGGACCAGATGCCTTGTTCGTTTTTAGCGAGCGAAGAACCTTATGAACTTTGCGTGAAGAAAGGATAAGGGAGGGCATAGGGTTAGAGAAGGGAAAAGACTGAGGAACAGGTGCGCTGGAATCGTTGATAGAAGAGTTGGCAGAAAAATGAGAGCCAAATAGAGTGGCTTTGTCAGTGGGAGAGCAAGCTATAGAACCATCAGAACGAATGAGAAGGGGAAAGCTAGAGTTACAGAAGTTTTTAGAGAGGTTTTTGACTAAGGACCAGAAGCATTTGTCAGTGGGAGAGGAGTTAAGGTCATCAACTTTCCTTCTTATAAAGAAAGCCTTAGACCTTCGAATCTGAGCAGTACAGCGATTCCTAGCTATAATAAAAGCAGAGCGAGTTAAATCGGAAAGAGAGGCAAGGTAAGATCGGTGAGCCCGATTCCTAGTCTGGATAGCCATGGAGCAGGCACGGTCAAACCAAGGTTTAGGGGGAGAAAAAGTTTTTGTAGAAGAGGGGATGTACGCCTCCATTCCCGCGGTCATGATCTCGGTAACTTTAAGCGAGGAGGTAGTTAATGCTAACTCAATCCATAGTTTTAAAGGCAAGTATGATATGTGGCAATGAGTACAGAAATAGAATCGGCCAGGAGACGAGGAATTACGAGAATAGGGCTTTTTCCCGTAAGCATAAGTAGGTATTTACAATTATTTAATAACATGCATGTTGGAACTGGTGGAATAAAGTTGAATATCCATCCTAACACCCCGTTGTGGTATTACATCTACATTAGACACTTCCCGTCTCGTGCCCTCTACTACTGAGGTACCATTTGTAAAAGCAATTTAATGAAAAATATGACTATTTTTAATTAAGAATTTTAGAATATGTGACTAACAAAAAATAATCATTCCAAGATATTTACAGAGAGTCCTTAGATAAGTAATGGAAGTACATTATTTACTTTTATATAATAATTACATCTATCATGTTTATTTATTTATTTATATATTTATATATTTATTTATTTATTTATTTATTCACAGATACCGCGTTCCTTAGGGCTGGAACACTCTTACAACGAGATGTTTATATTTGTGAAGAATCTGTGCCTTGACTACGTAAGTTTCGACTTGTCAAATTGGAAGTTACTTTTAGTTCATCATCACCATCATTATTATCATTATTATTATTATTATTATTATTATTATTATTATTATTATTATTATTATTATTATTATTATTATTATTATCATTACTATTTCTATTATTATTATTATTATTATTATTATTATTATTATTATTATTATTATTATTATTATTATTATTATTATTATTAGTAGTAGTAGTAGTAGTAGTAGTAGAAGTAGTAGTATAATTATTATTATTATTTTAAGTATTATTTTGTTGTTGTAGTTGTTGTATTTCCGGTTTTACGTCACGGACTCCCTTTTCCACTAAGGGCTTGGACAGTTGCCTTCTTGCGAAGGACTTGTTTTGGCAGATGTAATCGTTGCGATGAGTGTATACCTTTGCTAACTTCAAACCGTGACGGGGCGCTAACCCTCGACCTGACGCCTCAAAGTCGAGAACGCTACCGCTTGAGCCACGGTGACAACTATTATTATTATTATTATTATTATTATTATTATTATTATTATTATTATTATTATTATTATTATTATTATTATTATTATTATTATTATTATTATTATTATTATTCCATTTCGATGATAATGCTATATGTATCTGTTTGTTGTGTGTCGCTTATTTTGACGACCGGTGCTGAGAATATTGCTGAGATATTGCAGTAGAAATATATTTGTTTATGTATGATATTGAATATATGGTAGTCACTTTGGCAAAGTGGTAGTTTTCGCCACTTTTATTCATCAGGTCGAGAGTTGGCGGCCAGCCACGGTCTAAGGCAAGGGCGTTCACTCAGGGTAACGATCACACCTACCAAGCCATAGTCCTTCGAAAATAAGCACAGTCCTAGCCCTTAGTGGAATAGGGAGTCCGTGACGTAAAACCAATAATCACCCACCACATATATTGAATGTTTTAGAATAAGATGCTGTGAAGCTTTAATCTGCAGAATCACACAGTCGAAACTACAACTATGACTATGGATACCACCCTAATGAAACATGGTAAGAATGTACCATTAGTACATGTGAACACTCAGTCCCTGCTCGCTCATTTTGAGGAAATAATAATGCTAACAAAAGACTACAACATAGACATCCTCTGTGTAAGTGAAACTTGGCTTCCTCCTACAACTGAAAATAAATATGTGAATATCCCAGAGTTTAAAATATTTCGCAATGACCATGGCCGGGGGGGTGGGGTCTGTATTTATGTTAGAAATTATCTTAGTGGATCAGAAATAACCACAGGTTTAGAAAAAACTGAGGAGCTCGAAGATTTATGGATCACTGTGCAGTATCAGAAACTTCCATCTTTCATTGTAGGGTGCGTTTACCGTCACCCTAAAGCACCTACCAGTTAATTCAATCATCTGCTAGAAACATTCAGAAATATCTGTGTGCGCCATAAACCCATATACATACTTGGTGACTTTAATGATGACTTGCTCTCAGCAGATAACAAAATGAAAAGGGTGATCAACACTGTGAAGATAACACAAATAGTGACAAAACCGACCCGCATAACCCCTAATTCTAGGACTCTTATAGATCTGATAATAACAAATAAAGTGGAAAGTATACCCTATTGGGACGTAGTTCCCTGCCCAATTGCAGACCACGAGCTGAATTTTGCTATGCTAAACATAAACAAGCCCAAAAGGAAGCCTCTCTTCAAGACATTCCGGTGTCTAAAAAATTACTCCCCTGATATCTTTTGTGAAACATTAATCAACAACACAAATGTACTTAACAGAATTAAATACACAGATAACGTTGATTTGCAGGTTGAGATTGTAACAAAAGTCTTCCTTGAATGCTTAGATAGTTGTGCACCCACTGTAACTAGAAAAATAACCCACCCCTCAGTCCCCCGGCTAACTAATGACATCAAAGAGGCAATGCAAATCAAAAATCAAATACAAAAAGAGCTAAAAATGAATAGATATGATATGACTCTCCGAGAACGTTATAAAACAGAAAAGAAACGTGTCAAATCTCTCATCAGTGTAAGTAAAAAAATACTTTTACAAAAAACAATTTAATGACTCTAGACATGATACAGCAGCAACATGGAAAGTGATAAGAAGCATGATACCAAATGAAAAGAGTACCTCAGAAAGTTATGAAAATATTACGGAGTTGAAAGACAAAGCGGAAAACTTTAATAACTATTTTGCTAACATTGGCAAAATACATATGAAAAAACTCAAGAAAACATCAACTCAGTGAATATGAGTAATTGCTTAAATGACAATTCTTCCAATGTAAACACAATAGAGTACTTCTAGGTAAATCCTATCGATTGTGTTACCCTAATTCTTACCATAAAGAGCCTAAGAAACTCTGGCTCTTATGGTTCAGATGGTATACCATTTCAGTTCATCAAAGATGCTCTACCCATGATTGCATCCTATATTCTAACTATTATGAACACTTTCATTGTTACTAAAAAGTTTCCTGACTCCTGGAAATTATCACATGTAATATCTCTGCATAAAAAGAGGGACAGAGAAGATGTGACAAACTATCGTCCCATTTCCCTGCTACCGATTTTCTATAAAATATTAGAAAAAATTGTTGCATGCCAACTTATGCCATATTTAGAGTCAAATAGACTATTAACGATTAACCAACATGGTTTCAGACCGAAACTCTCGACGGAAACTGCACTGCTTAAAGTTACGAATAGTATCTATAATAATATAGATATGAAAAAAATATCTTTGCTTGTATTATTGGACTTATCAAAAGCCTTCGACAGTGTAAACCATGAAATTCTTTTAAGTAAATGTAATAACTTAAATATTGATCCAAGCTGGTTTAACGAGTATCTATCTAACCGTTAACAGTCTATACGTCTTAACAACATTATCTCTGTGCCAAAAAATTTATCATTTGGAGTTCCACAGGGATCAGTACTTGGTCCTATCCTCCTCTCCATTTACGTAAATGATCTATCTTCTTTCATTTCTGACTGTCTAGTCGTACAATATGCAGATGACACTCAACTACTCCTTAGTGGTGATATTAATAATCTCCCAGAGCTAACCTTAAGAGCAGAAAACACTCCGTCAAGAATTAAAACCTATTTTCAAGAAATTGGGCTGTTAATTAACGAAAGTAAAACACAGTGCATATTTATTGGTTCAAGGTTCCACATTTTGGACTACTTTGGTTCATCATTATCCTAGCTGGCTATTTGATTTAAAAACAGTCAGGGATATAAGGGGAACCAACACAAGACAGAGCAGTGAGCTCTTTATTCACAGAAC
>JAXCGZ010009596.1:90000-100000 GCA_037179515.1 Halocaridina rubra
GAGCCTTCTTGAAATACCCCAAGGGCTGGGCGTGGCTTGACATCCAGTCCTGCCAATAAAGATCAAGTGAAATCTAGTCCTGCAAATCAACTCCAGGTTCGAAGTGGAGTCCCTCCTATTTTGGGGAGGAGCTATTTCAACAAGCCTATTGCAAAGGAGAGGGTGGCAATTGTCTATTGCCATTGGGTATCTCACCAGGTCATGTACATACATATAGGTCAAATGTTCGTGTGTGGTATTGGCAATAGAGGACTTGTTTGGGTCTCTCACACCCTCTTGAGGTACTTGACGCCGGGTGCTGAGTCCCAGGGGACCAGCCATATATCTTCGTGACCCTTTTAATATTGGCCTTAACCAAGTAAAACACTTGAGAGAGCGTTCAATTTCACCTTTGACCTCTAGCCCCACACGTTTTTCTTCAGGACCTGCTTCAGGTTTCAGGTTTCAGGATTTCATATAACTTCAGCAAGACTTCAGTCATGCGACAGCTCAAGGGCAGGTAGTAGAGAACATCAACCTTACAGCCACAGAGGTATGCAAAGCGCTGATGGATTTAGATGTTCATAAAGCTACAAGTCCTGATGACATATCCCCTCATGTACTTAAAAATGCACAAACTCAATATCAGTGGCATTGGGTATCATATTTAAAAAGTCACTGGAGTCAGGGGAGATTCCATGATGCTGGAAACAAGCAAATGTGATACCTATCTTCAAAAAGGGAAGGAGGGATACGGCTCTGAACTATAGACCAGTTTCCTTGACCAGCATAGTTTGCAAAGTTATGGAGCAACTACTAAGGAAACATATCTCTCTTCACTTGGAATCCTTCAACTTTCTGTCAGTGAGGCAACATGGCTTCAGAGAAGGTAGATCAACAGTAACAAACTTATTGGAATTTTATGATGAGGTAAGCCGAATCTTACAGGAAAGAGAGGGCTTGGCAGATTGCATATTCCTAGACTTCCAGAAAGCGTTTAACACTGTTCCACATGGGAGACTTATTAGGAAGCTCAAGCAATGGCTAGAGTAGGTGGAAATGTCTTGAAATGGATAAAAACTTACTTAGAAGGAAGGGAACAGAGGGTTAGAGTAAAACATTCAGTTTCTGAATGGAGAAGAGTTAGTGCTGGAGTTCCACAGGGTTCAGTTTTAGGGCCACTTTTGTTTCTTGTATATGTAAATGACCTACCAGAGTCTGTATATTCATTCATGAATATATTTGCAGATGATGCAAAGATTGTAAAGAAAGTAGGAAGCGAGAACAATGGTAGAGAACTTCAGGAAGATCTAAATAGTCTGCATGAGTGGTCACAAAAGTGGCTAATGAAATTCAATACTTCAAAATGTAAGGTAATGAAAATGGGTATAAGAGCAAGTAGGCCCAAGCTTGACTACTCGGTGGCTGGAGTACAACTTCAAGAGACAGAAAATGAGAGAGATCTAGGAGTAAACATACTGGCAGATTAGTCTCCAGAAATACATATAAATGGCATAGTAAGGGCAGCATATGCATTCTTATCAAATGTAAGTGTAGCCTTCAGGCACATGGACAAGGAAATGTTTAGAAATATTTATATGTAACCCATGTGAGGGCAAAACTCGAATATACAGCCCCCTTTTGGAATCTGCACTTGAAAAAGCATATAGCTAAGCTTGAAAAAGTTCAAAGATATGCCACGAAACTGGTGCCAGAAATACGCAATCTCAGTTATGATGAGAGGCCGACGGAATTAGACTTACCATCACTCGAAGCTAGAAGATTGATAGGGGATATGGTGACAGTCTTTGAATGCCTTCATGGTTATGATAGAGTGGATAGGGATCGATATTTTGATATGGCTGGATCTAGAACTAGAAGTCATAGTTTGAAGCTTCGTATGAAAACTTCTTTGCAGGATGTGAGGAAATACTTTTTCAGTGTAAGAGTAGCTGATAATTGGAATTGGCCAAGCGAGGAGGTAGTTAATGCTATCTCAATCCATAGGTTTAAGAACAGGTATGATAAGTATCACTAAGTAGTAAATGGAACCGATGAGGAGACGGGAAGATACGAGCTTTGGGCTCATTCGCGTAAACACAATTTGATAATTACACACACACACACACACACACACACACACACACACACACACACACACACACACACACACACACACACACATATATATATATATATATATATATATATATATATATATATATATATATATATATATATATATATATATATATATATATAAGTAGTCGCCGTGGCTCAGTCGGTAGCGTCTCCGACTCTGAGGCGTCAGGTCGAGGGTTCGCGCCCCGTCACGGTCTGAGGTTAGCAAAGGCATGTACTCAGCGTAAGGATTACATCTGCCAAAACAAGTCCTTCGCAAGAAGGCAACCGTCCTAGCCATTGGTTGATAAGGGAGTCCGTGACGTAAAACCGGAACCGGAACATATATATATATATATATATATATATATATATATATATATATATATATATATATATATATATATATATATATATATATATATATGTATATACATATATACATATATATACGTGAAAGCATGTGTCAAGAATGCCGCTTTGATCAAGTGTCCTGTGTGGCGGGCATAATATCAAAGAATAGCCTCACCGTATTCTCTGCGTGTCGTAAAAGGCGACTAAAAGTGGAATCCCCCCCCCTTGTATAAACCTCCTGTGAGGCATCATAGAAGAGGGAGAGTGAGGGGAGTATAACTGCTCCCTTACTGTTTTCTTCTTTGATGTCGGCTACCCCACTTTTTAAGGGAAACAGCCTCGGTATATATATATATATATATATATATATATATATATATATATATATATATATATATATATATATATATGGTAGGAAAAACCCATTAAATAAAACAATGAAAATATATAATAAAAGTACTTATTAATTTCGTGACCTTATCTGGTCACGAAATTAATAAATTGTACTTTATATATATATATATATATATATATATATATATATATATATATATATATATATATATATATATATATATATATATACATATATATATATATACTATATATATATATATATATATATATATATATATATATATATATATATATATATATATATATATATATATATATATATATATATATATATATATATATATATATATATATATATATATATGTGATTACTTAACTGTGTTGACGAAAAAGAGCCCCAAGCTCGTATCTTCCCGTCTCCTGATCGGTTCCATTTTGAACTTAGTGATACTTATCATACCTCTCCTTAAATCTATGGATTGAGATAGCACTAACTACATCCTCGCTTAGCGAATTCCAATTATCAAATTCTCTTACACTGAAAAAGTATATCCTTACATCCTACAAAGAAGTTTTCTTACGAAGTTTCAAACTATGACTTCTAGTTCTACAGGCAGCCATATCAAAATATCGTTCCCTATCCACTCTATCATAACCATGAAGGAATTTAAAGACTGTTACCATATCCCCTATCAATCTTCTAGCTTCGAGTGATGGTAAGTCTAATTCCCTCAGCCTCTCATCATAACTGAAATTACGTATTTCTGGCACCAGTTTCGTGGCGTGTCTTTGAACTTTTTCAAGCCTAGCTATGTGCTTTTTCAAGTGCGGATACCAAAAGGGGGCTACATATTCAAGTTTTGGCCTCACATAGGTTACATAAATATTTCTGAACATTTCCTTGTCCATGTGCCTGAAGGTTACCCTTACATTTGATAAGAAGGCATATGCTGCCCTTACTATGCCATTTATATGTATTTCTGGAGACAAATTTGCCAGTATGTTTACTCCTAGATCTCTCTCATTTTCTGTCTCTTGAAGTTGTACTCCAGCCACCGAGTAGTTAAGCTTGAGCCTTATTGCACTTGTACCCATTCTCATTACCTTACATTTTGAAGTATTAAATTTCATTAGCCACTTTTCCGACCATTCATGCAGACTATTTAGATCTTCCTGAGGTTCTCTACCAATGTTCTCGTTTCCTACTTTCTTCACAATCTTTGCATCATCTGCAAACATATACATGAATGAATATACAGACTCTGGTAAGTCATTTTCATATACAAGGAACAAAAGTGGCCCTAAAACTGAACCCTGTGGAACTCCAGTACTAATTCTTCTCCATTCAGACACTGAGTGTCTTACTCTAACCCTCTGTTCCCTTCCTTCTAAGTAAGTTTTTATCCATTCCAAGACATTTCCACCTATTCTAGCCATTGCTTGAGCTTCCTAATAAGTCTCCGATGTGGAACAGTGTCAAACGCTTTCTGGAAGTCTAGGAATATGCAATCTGCCCAGCCCTCTCTTTCCGGTGAGATTCGGCTTACCTCATCATAAAATTCTAATAAGTTTGTTACTGTTGATTTTCCTTCTCTAAAGCCATGTTGCATCACTGACAAAAAGTTGAAGGATTCCAAGTGAAGAGAGATATGTTTCGTTGTGTGTGTGTGTGATTACCTAATTGTGATTACCTAATTGTGTTTACGGGAAAGAGCCCAAAGCTCGTATCTTCCCGTCTCCTCATCGGTTCCATTTTAGACTTAGTGATACTTATCATACCTGTCCTTAAAACTATGGATTGAGATAGCATTAACTACCTCCTCGCTTAGCCAATTCCAATTCTCAACTACTCTTACACTGAAAAAGTATTTCCTTACATCCTGCAAACAAGTTTTCTTACGAAGCTTCAAACTATGACCTCTAGTTCTAGAGCCAGCCATATCAAAATATCGATCCCTATCCACTCTATCATAACTATGAAGGAATTTAAAGACTGTCACCATATCCCCCCTCACTCTTCTAGCTTCGAGCGATGGTAAGTCTAATTCACTCATCCTCTCATCGTAACTGAGATTGCGTATTTCTGGCACCAGTTTCGTGGCATGTCTTTGAACTTTTTCAAGCTTAGCTATGTGCTTTTTCGAGTGTGGATTCCAAAAGGGGGCTGCATATTTGAGTTTTGGCCTCACATAGGTTACATAAATATTTCTGAACATTTCCTTGTCCATATGCCTGAAGGCTACCCTTACATTTGATAAGAATGCATATGCTGCCCTTACTACGCCATTTATATGTATTTCTGGAGACTAATCTGTCAGTATGTTTACTCCTAGATCTCTCTCATTTTCTGTCTCTTGAAGTTGTACTCCAGCCACCGAGTAGTCAAGCTTGGGCCTTCTTGCACTTGTACCCATTCTCATTACCTTACATTTTGAAGCATTGAATTTCATTAGCCACTTTTCTGACCACTCATGCAGATTATTTAGATCCTCCTGAAGTTCTCTACCATTGTTCTCGTTTTTTACTTTCTTCACAATCTTTGCAACATCTGCAAACATATTCATGAATGAATTTACAGACTCTGGTAGGTCATTTACATATACAAGGAACAAAAGTGGCCCTAAAACTGAACCCTGTGGAACTCCACTACTAACTCTTCTCCATTCAGACACTGAGTGTCTTACTCTAACCCTCTGTTCCCTTCCTTCTAAGTAAGTTTTTATCCATTCTAAAACATTTCCACCTATTCTAGCCATTGATTGCAGCTTCCTAATAAGTCTCCCATGTGGAACAGTGTCAAACGCTTTCTGGAAGTCTAGGAATATGCAATCTGCCCAGCCCTCTCCTTCCTGTAAGATTTGGCTTACCTCATCATAAAATTCTAATAAGTTTGTTACTGTTGATCTACCTTCTCTGAAGCCATGTTGCCTCACTGACAAAAAGTTGAAGGATTCCAAGTGAAGAGAGATATGTTTCCTTAGTAGTTTCTCCATAACTTTGCAAACTATGCTGGTCAAGGAAACTGGTCTATAGTTCAGAGCCGTATCCCTCCTTCCCTTTTTGAAGATAGGTATCACATTTGCTTGTTTCCAGCATCTTGGAATCTCCCCCGACTCCAGTGACTCCTTAAATATGATACTTAGTGCCACTGATATTGTGTTTGCGCATTCTTTAAGCACATGGGGGGATATGTCATCAGGACCTGTAGCTTTATGAACATCTAAATCCATCAGCGCTTTGCATACCTCTGTGGCTGTAAGGTTGATGTTCTCTAATACCGGCCCTTGAGCTTCTATCACTGCAATCTGAGGGGGTGGGGTATTTTCTACTGTAAATACTGACTGAAACTCCTTGTTCAATTCTTTGCAGATCTCTTCATCCGTCTCAGTGATGCTTCCATCCGCTCTCTTTAGCCTTAAAACCTGTTCTTTTACCTTCAGTTTTCCTCTGATAAAGCTGTGGAAAAGCTTGGGATTTTCTTTAGCCTTCCTGGTGATGTCCCTCTCATAGTCTCTCTCTGCCTCTCTCCTTTTACTTAGGTAGTCATTTCTTGCTCTTTTGTAGGTTTGCCAGGCATTTATGTTTTTTCTCCTCCTATACCTTTTCCAGCATTTGTCTCTCCACTCCTTAGCTCTTTTACACCCATTATCGAACCATTTCTTTCTGGCATGAATTACACCTACTTTGGTGACAGGTATGCAGCAATCTACTATCTTCCCATATTTCTCACAAAAGATGTCATACATTTCTTGTACAGATTTGTTGTAAAATAAGGTTCTCCAGTCAATAACTGCAAAAAACTCATTCATTTTGATGTAATCTCCTTTCGAATGGTTCCTCCTCATGTCCTCAGTGCCTCTACTCTCAGGAAGAATATCTTCAATGATATACTCCATCAACAACACACAGTGGTCACTCTTTCCAATTGGTGGTTCATACTCAATATTTTCAATATCCAACACACTATCTGTGAACACTAGATCAAGTAGTGATGGCTCATCCCCATTCCTGGCCCTTGTTGGTTCCATTACATGTTGGTGTAGGAAATTCCCTTGTACGCAATCTAGGAATCTTGCCCCGAATGAGTCCTCACCACTGTGTGGGTCAAGATTTATCCAATCTATCTCTTTATGATTAAAGTCTCCCATAATCAAAATCCTACATTTTTTTCCCGTGCCATGTTAACAACTGAGTTTATGACTTCAATAGTACCTATTTGACTTTCCTCATAAACTTCAAGCCTATTTTGGTTCCTTGGTGGGTTGTATACAACAGTTTTTTTAATGCTCTCTGACCCAGTATTTATGCGAAAAACAAGAAATTCCTTGAACTCACTTTCTATAGCCAAGTTTATTTCTTCAACTTGAATCCTTTCACTTATGAGCAGTGCTATCCCTCCACCAGTCCTCTCAGATCTTTCAACCCTTAATATTCTGAAGCCCTTAGGAAAAACTGTGACACTGTTTATGTCCTCACTCAACGTAGTCTCTGTAATTGCTACTATATATGCCTTACTATTGTGAATCCTATCTTTTAATTCTACTGCCTTACCAGCTAATCCATCAGCATTTGTGTATAACAATCTTAATGAGGCCCCATCCCCTGATCTTCTGTCATTATCTTCTTTATCTCCCCTTTGTCTGGAAGAACTCTGTAACGAAAATTTTTCTTCTCTTCTTCATTTCTTTCATCATTTAACCTTCTTGCCTCTTGCAACAAGTTTTTGATCTTTCCCATCTCTTCCTGTGTTCTGTATCGTCTAATGAACACTTCTTTGAATTCTTGAAGGTCTTTTAGACTTTTTTTTCTCAACAATATTTCCCTACATGTTTCCCCTCTCTCAAAGGTTACTTTTGTTGGTCTCGGCTTTCCTTCCCTCGAATATTTACCTAGTTGGTGTATATTTACAATATCCTCAGGACCACAAACTACTCCAAGCTTTCTTATCAGGTCTACAACCCTAGCTTTATTTTCTTCAAGTCTCCCCTGCCATGTTGGCTCCTGGGATTCACTTATGCCTGAGATTACCACTGTCTTCTCCTTATCAAGTGCCTGTCTGATGAGTGGGTTTGCCCTTTCCATCACAACGTCTTTCATTTTTTCGATTACTGTCTCTTTATAGTCAACTGTTTGTATGTTTTCCAGTGCCACCACCTTTACAGCCTCTTTTACTGCCACATTCCCCTTTAGTGCATCAGCAAAGGAAGTTTTCATGGCATCATTTTCCATATTCAGCTCCTGGAACTCTTTTCTGAACTGTTCAATGTTTTCCTTAATCTGAACATTCCAAGCAGCAATCTCGTCTCTCTCAGAAGATAGCAGTGAACTAACATCTAATTCCTTTAGGTTGTCATTTAGCTGTTTGTTTTTATCTTCTTGTTTAGAAATTCTAGATTCTAGTTGACTCTTTTCCCCTTCCAGCTTCTTTATTCTTTTTTCTAGTTCCTTTCTCTCCTGCCCTTGTGCTTTATTTGCTTCCTCCAAAGATCTTATTTGTTCTCTGAGTGTTTCATTCTCTTTCATTTCTCCATCCATATTCCGAATTTTATCATCAAGGCTTGTAACCATTTCCTCTAACTTCTTGATTCTCTGTTTAAGTCCTCTGATGACTACCCCTTCTCCCGACCCATGGGTGGGAGAGGTTTGGGACAGAGATGGCTTCATTTTTATGTTCTCCCTCTCACAGAATATAGAAAGAAGACGAGAAAGAGGAAAAAAAAGAAAAGAGAGAAAAGAGAAAAACTTCTAATTTACTTTCACACAGAATTTTTATATCTCCATATAAGTGCTATTTAGTGACTCAGTTTGTCTCCTTTCTGGTAACACACATCTTAACTTAAAAACTTGACCATGGTAATTTACGTATGTGGTCCTGAGGATATTGTAAACATACACCAACTAGGTAAATATTCGAGGGAAGGAAAGCCGAGACCAACAAAAGTAACCTTTGAGAGAGGGGAGACATGTAGGGAAATATTGTTGAGAAAAAAAAGTCTAAAAGACCTTCAAGAATGCAAAGAAGTGTTCATTAGACGATACAGAACACAGGAAGAGATGGGAAAGATCAAAAACTTGTTGCAAGAGGCAAGAAGGTTAAATGATGAAAGAAATGAAGAAGAGAAGAAAAATTTTCGTTACGGAATACTTCCAGACAAAGGGGAGATAAAGAAGATAATGACAGAAGATCAGGGGATGGGGCCTCATTAAGATTGTTATACACAAATGCTGATGGATTAGCTGGTAAGGCAGTAGAATTAAAAGATAGGATTCACAACAGTAAGGCAGATATAGTAGCAATTACAGAGACTAAGTTGAGTGAGGACATAAACAGTGTCACAGTTTTTCCTAAGGGCTTCAGAATACTAAGGGTCGAAAGATCTGAGAGGACTGGTGGAGGGATAGCACTGCTCATAAGTGAGAGGATTCAAGTTGAAGAGATAAACTTGGCTATAGAAAGTGAGTTCAGGGAATTTCTTGTTGCTCGCATAAATACTGGGTCAGAGAGCATTATAATAACTGTTGTATACAACCCACCAAGGAACCAAAATAGGCTTGAAATTTATGAGGAAAGTCATATAGGTACGATTGAAGTCATAAACTCAGTTGTTAACATGGCGCGGGAGAAAAAATGTAGGATTTTGATTATGGGAGACTTTAATCATAAAGAGATAGATTGGATAAATCTTGACCCACACAGTGGTGAGGACTCCTTTGGGGCAAGATTCCTAGATTGCGTACAAGGGAATTTCCTACACCAACATGTAATGGAACCAACAAGAGCCAGGGGTGGGGATGAGCCATCACTACTTGATCTGGTGTTCACAGATAATGTGTTGGATATTGAAAATATTGAGTATGAACCACCAATTGGAAAGAGTGACCACTGTGTGTTGTTGATGGAGTATATCATTGAAGACATTCTTCCTGAGAGTAGAGCACTGAGGACATGAGGAGGAACTATCAGAAAGGAGATTACATCAAAATGAATGAGCTTTTTGCAGTTATTGACTGGAGAACCTTATTTTACAACAAATCTGTACAAGAAATGTATGACATCTTTTGTGAGAAATATGGGAAGATAGTAGATTGCTGCATACCTGTCACCAAAGTAGGTGTAATTCATGCCAGAGAGAAATGGTTCGATAATGGGTGTAAAAGAGCTAAGGAGTGGAGAGACAAATGCTGGAAA
>JAXCGZ010009596.1:105000-107500 GCA_037179515.1 Halocaridina rubra
ACTAACACACAACTCACAGTATGGCAGCACAGAGTACATTATATGCAAAAGTAAAGCTCAGAGAAACGCAGAATGCACAAACAGAATTATACAGCAACATGCAGAAAATATATGTATAATTCAATATAATTAATGGCCACCAAAGTGAGGATAACGAGCAAGAATAACATCAAGGTTGTCATCATTAAGTAAAAATGAGCAGATCTGTATTAAGTTCTGACCTCGTGGTAAAACATCTCTCACTGTGGGGCACTGAAGACAATAGTGGTCAAGAGTGTTAGCATTAGGATGGTCGCATAGTTTACAGGAGGTGTACTGTGGCATATCTAGAGTCTGGGAGACCTGCCATAAAGGCCGATACCCCATTCTGAGCCGAGCACTAACTACATTGTTTTTCCGCACCATTAACCCGCGTCTGCGATACTTGTAGCGACTGTGAAGAAAGTGATCATGGTGCTGTATGGACACACTGTTGGCCCTCTCCGTGTCCCTGCGCTGGACCGTCATGGCAAACCCAGCTGAGTAGATGATGTTACGTAGGCATCGGAGGGAGGGCTCAGCGTCCACAGCATGCCCATCCAGCATACAGGCCGCCTTGGCAAGACGATCCGCTGTGTCTTTGCCAGTCAGCCCAATGTGGGATGGAGTCCAAACAAATGACACAACAAGAGAAGCATCCCGAGCGGCCGCGAGGCGACATAGTATATCTCCCACAGCACGACCACAGATAGGTCTTGGCGAGGATAGGGCTTGTAGGGCCGATTGGGAGTCACAAATTATTACCCCATTCACTCGTCGTCGAACAAGGAGAGTCACGGCATCCAAGATGGCATTCAGTTCACAGTAGGTGGAGCTCGACGAGGTGGGTAGTCTACGGCCAATCCATGAATCAGCCGGCACAGGCGGCTCCATGGTGGGGGAAAACACAGCACATGCCGCCCTCCCATCTGCTTGCACAAAACCATCAACATAGACGTGGTGCGCTGCAGGGACAGACGTGGATACATCAGCAATAGTCTCCAGAGCTAACTGTCTCTGCAAGGGGGGATAGACATCCTTCGAGGTCGGTGTGAGAGAGAGAGAGAGAGAGAGAGAGAGAGAGAGTTAATATGTCTATCAGTTACACACACACACACACACACACACACACACACACACACACACACACGCTAAGCGAGGAGGTAGTTAATGCTATCTCAATCCATAGTGTTAAGGACAGGTATGATAAGTATCACTAAGTATAAAATGGAACCGATCAGGAGACGGGAAGATACGAGCTTTGGGCTCTTTCCCGTAAACACAATTAGGTAATCACAATTAGGTAATCACACACACACACACACACACATATATATATATATATACATATATATATATATATATATATATATATATATATATATATATATATATATATATATATATATATATATATATATACATATATATATATATATATATATATATATATATATATATATATATATATATATATATATATATATATATATATATATATTTATTTATTTATTTATTTATGTATATATATATATATATATATATATATATATATATATATATATATATATATATATATATATATATATATATATATATATATATATATATATATATATATATATATATATATATATATATATATATATATATATATATATATATATATATATATATATATATATATATATATATATATATATATATATATATATATATATATATATATATATATATATATATATATATATATATATATATATATATATATATATATATATATATATATATATATATATATATATATATATATATATATATATATATATATATATATATATATATATATATATATATATATATATATATATATATATATATATATATATATATATATATATATATATATATATATATATATATATATATATATATATATATATATATATATATATATATATATATATATATATATATATATATATATATATATATATATATATATATATATATATATATATATATATATATATATATGTTTTTATAAATATTGTCTACTTGATTATTTTTATATTTTTTTGGATATGACGTATGATTTAAAAATAAAAACTACATATTTCTGATTTTTTCTTTTTTGTTTTTGCTATTACTTTATGAGTGTGACACCGGGACAGCCAAAATCCGCCCTCATCAATAACGGCCCGGCCACGACAAAACATTACCTGACGAAGGAAAAGAAATGTTGTATAAGGACAAGGCAGAGATGAGGTAATGATGCACAAAGGAAAACGGCAGACAGAAGAAATAGCCAAACTACAGAGGACCTAGAGATATGGAGGAATAGGCCCTGAGATGACGAGAGGTACTGCTTTTTTGAGGGAAGATAGTTTATAAGAATTTGGAAAGACTGAAGGCAGGAAGAGAGTTCCAGAGTCTGGAGGTAGATTGGAAGAAGCAGCCGCTGCACCGACCAGTCCGCTGA
>JAXCGZ010009596.1:117500-120000 GCA_037179515.1 Halocaridina rubra
CTATTACTTATGCTATTTTGTGCAAAAAGAAAAAATTTAATATTTTTTTTTGTAATACTTTTGTAATATTTTGTCAATAAACTATATATATATATATATATATATATATATATATATATATATATATATATATATATATATATATATATATATATATATATATATATATATATAAAGGTTTTTGAGTCCAGTATTTAGAACCTGGCCCTGAAGGATTCATTCTAAATTCTTAAACTCCTGGTTTCGAAGCCGTCAGTCTGAGTAAGAAGAACCGGGTTTAGACGGCTCCAGTTTTACTGTTATAAAATCTTAAGAACTTGCTTTGAAAGCTTCGGTTCAATATAACTCCTGAGGTTTCGGGCTTTCCTTCGTGGTTTAATCTGGATCCACTCCAAGAGAGCAGAAAGTGACAATACTCTTCGTCCCAAAGGTCATTAGGAAATGGTGTTAAATGTCAGGCGTGGCAGTATGACATATGCTCCCATTTTCATTGACAGCTTTGCTGAAAACAGAATATTGATGATGAAATGCATCTCTAATGTTTTATCCATATATATTAAGATATTGTTGATGGGTATTAATTCCATGGACTCGCTGTCTATGATTTTTTTTTCGTAAACGTTATTATATTCAGTATTATCAAAAAGCGTCTCTGTGACAAGATATTTAGCGAAAATAACAACAACAACAATTAAAAACAACAGCAAAAGAGTTCTGATGTTTTATATTGTGTTGTATGCCGAGACGTTTACGCAATTTCTTACTGCTTACATGGAAATTGCGATTACAGCCTGTACGCCGCAGATTTTTCTTACTACGTAAACTTACTTGTTAGTCAGTTAGAGTATTTTGAGGGAGCCGTGATAGCTCAGCGTTAGAGCTCACGAAACGGGAAGTGACTAAAACTGTGGGGTTTTAGCAAGGGCATTCAGCGGTAATCCCTTAGCTCCAGTATATCTGTGTTCTCCCTCATTTGAACGGGAACTAACTGGGACACAAATAGCGGTGGTTATATGTATTCAGCAGCATATTTTCAGAGCATCAGACTCATAAATTATATGCAGACTTGAGAAGTAATAGAAAATACGAATAGTCTTCTTCTTCTTCTTCGTCTACATCTTTTCCCACTTTTTATGTGGGGTCGATGTTTCTGGCCAATGTTCTCCATTTGTTTCTGTCCCATACCTCATCACCCATCAAATCTTTAGACCTCAGGTCGTCATTGATGCAATCCATCTACCTACGCTTTGGTCTCCCCCTCCTTCTCCTACCCTGTATATCCATTTTCATCACCCTCCTCCCAACATACTGTTCATCCCTCCTAACGACATGACCATACCATCTTAGTCTACTTTCTTGTATCTTATCTGATATTTCTCTAACTTTTGAGGTACCTCTAATTACCTCGTTTCTGATCTTATCTCTTCTTGTCACCCCACACATCCATCTCAACATCCTCATCTCTGCCACATCCAGTTTTTTCTCTTGTGTCTTCTTTATTGCCCATGTCTCTGCTCCATACATCATCGCAGGTCTCACAACTGTCTTATGCACTTTACCCCTCAACTTAATCCCTATTCTCCTGTCGCACAGCACCCCAGACACTTTCTTCCAGGTCTTCCATCCAGCTTGTATTCTGTGGGTTATTCCTGACTCTAGGTCACCATCCTCTGCTACTGTTAATCCCAAATACTTGAACTTTTCAACTCTTTTCAACACCTCCCCCTGCAAATTGACCTACCCATCCTCATCATCTCTCAACCTCAAGTACTCTGTGTTCTTCCTGCTGATTTTCAGTCCTCTATCCTCCATCACTCTTCTCCACTCCTCAAGCTTCTTCTCCACTACCTCTCGTCTGTTGCTACTCAGTGCAATGTCATCTGCAAAGAACATACACCATGGTGACTGATCTCTAATACCCCGGGTTACTACATCCAAGACCAGATCAAATAGATATGATCACAAAGCAGACCCTAGATGCAGACCAACATTTACTGAGAGACTTTTTGTCAAGCCCACACTGCTCTTAACATTTGCCTCTGCCCTCTCATACATATCTTGGATGATTCTTACATATTTCTCGGGGACCCTCTTTTCTCTAATACACCTCCACACCTCTTGACGTGGTACTCGATCATATGCCTTTTACAGGTCAATAAAGACCATATGCAGTCCTTTCTGTTTCTCCCGATGCTTTTCCATCATTTGTCTCAGGGCAGATATGGCATCCACTGTCCCTCTTCCATGCATGAAGCCAAACTGTTCATCTCCAATTGTCGTTACCTCTCTGAGTCTCCTCTCTATGATCTCCCATATCTTCATAGTATGACTTAACAACTTTATACCTCTATAGTTTCCACACTACTGAATGTCTCCCTTCCCTTTATGGATTGGGATGATTAGGCTTCCTCTCCACTCCTCTGGCATCTTTTCCTGACTAAATATCTTTTGCATTATGTCCCACAAGATATCTATGCCTTCCTCTCCAAGACTCTTCCAT
>JAXCGZ010009597.1:2500-15000 GCA_037179515.1 Halocaridina rubra
TATTATTATTATTATTATTATTATTATTATTATTATTATTATTATTATTATTATTATTATTATTATTATTATTATTATCATTATTATTATTATTATTATTATTATTATTAATTATTATTATTATTATTATTATTATTATTATTATTACTGTTATTATTATTATTATTATTATTATTATTACTGTTATTATTATTATTTAGTAGTAGTAGTAGTAGTAGTAGTAGTAGTAGTAGTAGTACATAATCATTTATGTATTATCATATGCATATACAATCTTTTAAAATTATTGTGGACATATTGTCAAAGATCCTAAAAAATGGAAAAAAGACTTATAAAGTCTGATATACTCTCTCTCTCTCTCTCTCTCTCTCTCTCTCTCTCTCTCTCTCTCTCTCTCTCTCTCTCTCTCTCTCTCTCTCTCTCTCTCTCTCTCTCTCTCTCTCTCTAATCCTGTTCCGTCTATCTTAAAGGTGAGACTCGAGAAGCAAGACAAATAGGCTTCCATTGTTTGTTTGGATTGGCTGGAAAGCATTGTAAATAAGACATTGTTCGATCCCTTAAAGGCAATTATCCAAAAACAGAATATCTTCACCACGAACTCCTTACAAGTTATTTTCATGGCTTAGATATCGTACACAGAAATGAGAAGACTTTACCAGACTCCTTACAATACAAAAAAATATCTTCACCAAGTACTCGTCATAACAGAGATGGGGTCATCGCTATGACCTCCTTCGGGTACAACGACACAGATAGGATATTTTCACTAAGGACTCCTTAAGGTATACAGATAGAGGATATCTTCTCAAAGGAATAAGTATGGTGTAAAGTTAAAATAGTTTCACAAATTCTTCTCATTGGACACCAATTCAAGCCCGCCATTTGTTGTGGTGAAAAAGAGAAATAGTCATCAAAGAATAGTTTTAAAGATGACGATGAGCAATTACAGGTCGTCTTAGGTCAAACATAATATTCACGAGCGAGGATTTTGATAAGTGCAAAAATATCCATCCCAAAATCTCGTGGAAATATAGCAATAATAATAATAATAATAATAATAATAATAATAATAATAATAATAATAATAATAATAATAATAATAATAATAATAATAATAATAATAATAATAATGATAATAAAAATAATAATAATAATAATAATAATAATAATAATAATAATAATAATAATAATAATAATAATAATGATAATAATAATAATAATAATAATAATAATAATAATAATAATAATAATAATAATAATAATAATAATAATAATAATAATAATAATAATAATAAAAACAATAGTAATAATGCATAGTTATAATGAAAAAGGAGCAGGTATTAAGCAAATACCAATTAGATTAATCAAGGGAGAATTCTCAAGGGAATCTTTCATCTAATCCAGCACATTAGGTAATTAATTAGGAGGAGACTGGCTGCACGCCCCCCCCCCATCTTCTCAGACACCATTTCCCCCCCAGACAAAAAGTGTGAAGGGGGGGGAGGAGCAAATCCCAAGGTAAATAATGAGGATGGAAGCCTTCCAAATCTTGATAAAAGTGGGCGAGTAGTCATGATATGAAGAAAATACAAATATACAAAGCAAGCTACTTAATTTATAAATATATAAATGAATAAAAAAATAGAGAATGACTTCTAATTACTGCTACCATATTACTACTAAAAGTAGTATGAGTACTACTTAAAAATCTAGAGGACCCACCACGTTCTACAGGGTGTCCACAAAGTCTGGGTACATAGGAATGTCACTCTGCAGAGCTTTCAATCGAGTTCACCTGAATTTTGTAAAGCGCATCAAATGATGCATTGAAAATGTGGAAATCATATTGAAAATATTATTTATTAACATTAGATTTAAATAAAATTGTTTTGTTTTAAAAGTATGTGTTAATCTGCTGTGTACCCAGACGAAGTCTGGGTACACAGCAGATTAACACATACCTTTAAAACAAACCAATTTTATTTAAATCTAATGTTAATAAATAATAGTTTCAATATGATTTCCATCATGTTCAATGCATAATTTGATGCGCTTTACAAAATTCAGGTGAACTCGATTGAATAGCTCTGCATAGTGACATTTCCTATGTACCCAGACTTTGTGGACACCCTGTAGTTGGAGCAGGATGTCAGATTCGAATTTATTTCTTTATCTCAAAACCGCAAACAACAGTTCGACCGCTTACTCTCTTTTAACTTTTATTCTCTTTAATTCTAAAACTCTTACATTAAACATTATTTTCCCTTCATCTGTCTAAAAAAGGAGCCGTAATCCTCCCTCAAAAGTAAAATGGCAGAGTCAAACCGAAATCTTGGCTCTTTGCCATTAGAAAAGACAGCAGAAAGGATTCCAAGTCCTTGTCGACCTTTACGTCACACAAGGGAAGATGTATGTGGAATTCTTACCCTCCACCTCAGGGGGAAGAAAAAAATGTAGAGCAAGAAAAAGAATGGAGCGAACTATAGGAGGCAGAGGCCACTCAGGTTCTCCCTTTGACTGAACCCCTCCCCCAATTCCAAGACAGAGAGGAGAAATTGCAGAGTGGCTGCGGCCACTCAGCACATCACTTGGATAAAATCTAGCCAATTCCAACTTAGGAGACATTGTACAGTAAGAGTATCAAGAGAGAGAGAGAGAGAGAGAGAGAGAGAGAGAGAGAGAGAGAGAGAGAGAGAGAGAGAGAGAGAGAGAGAGAGAGAGAGAGAGAGAGAGATCATGAAACATGGTAGGCAAACGCCGCTTAACACATCACTAGAATCAAAATCCACCCACAGCACCAAGTCACATTTTCCAAAAACTACATACCCAGGAGTTTAAATACTACAAACAATGACAATGATGATAACCATTATAACAATAACAAGCTAAAAGGAATAAAATAAGGAAAAGGATAAAAAGGAGGAGAAAGAGGAAGAAAAGGAAGAAGAATAAGAGGAGGATGAAGAGGAAGAGGAGAAAGAGGAAGAGGAATAGAAGAAGGAAAATAGGAAAAGAAAAGAGAGGAGGAGGAAGAGAGAGAGAGGAGGAAGAAAAGGAAGAGGAGGAGGAAATAGAGGAAGAGGAGGAGGAAAAAGAGGAAGATGAGGAGGAAAAGGAAGAAGAGGAAGAAGAAGAATGGGAAGAGGAGTGTGGAGGTATAAGTGTTAAATGGTCGTTTAACAAGCTGGTTGGCCAATTACGTACTCGGCTGTTAGCTAGTACATTTTACCGATAGTTGACTACCATTTCGGCTGTTGGAGCCTTGGAACGATATATAATATTGTAAACAGAGATTTTTTCATATGTAATTCAATACTTCATAGTCGTGTATCAGCCTCATGTCCTGTCAGTTGTGTATCAGCCTTATGCGCGGTCAGTTGTGTATCAGCCTTGTGCCCCGTTAGTCATGCAAGTCTAGTACCTCTCCCAATTGTCCATGTGTATTGTCTCTTGTAATTATATATATATATATATATATATATATATATATATATATATATATATATATATATATATATATATATATATATATATATATATATATATATATATATAACCAAATAAGCACATTACCATATGTGAATACATGAATAATTTTTACCCCGACCGGGGCTTCAACCTGGGACTTATAATTATTAAGCCAAGGCGCTACCAACTACACCACAGAAGGTTAAAAGGAAACAGACCTTACAGCTTACATCTGCCATACTAGGAGTGAACGTATTCTATCTGAATGCCACTATGTTCATATTACAGTTTCCCCAACCTCACTTGTGGTTTCATTTTCGCATTTAATTCAACTCCCAATCTCATTCGGGACCAACAATAGCTAAATAAGCACATTACCATATGTGAAAACATGAATAATTTTTACCCCGACCGAGACTTAAACCTGGGACTTATAATTACTAAGCCAAGGCGTTACCAACTACACCACAGAAGGTTAAAAGGAAACAGACCTTACAACTTATATCTGCCATACTAGGAATTAACGCATTCTCTCTGAATGCCACTATGTTCATATTACAGTTTTTCCAGCCTCACTCGTGGTTTCGTTTTCGCATTTAATTCAACTCCCAATCTCATTCGGGACCAACAATAACCAAATAAGCACATTACCATATGTGAAAACGTGAATCATTTTTACCCCGACCGGGACCTGAACCTAGAACTTATAAGTATTAAGCCAAGGCGCTACCAACTACACCACAGCAGGTAAAAGGAAACAGACCTTACAGCTTACATCTGCCATACTAGGAATGAACATATTCTATCTGAATGCCACTATGTTCATATTACAGTTTCTCCTAACCTCACTCTTGATTTCGTTTTCGCATTTAATTCAACTCCCAATCTCATTCGGGACCAACAATAACCGAATAAGCACATTACCATATGTGAAAACATGAATCATTTTTACCCTGACCAGGACTTGAACCTAGGGCTTATAATTACTAAGTCAAGGCTCTACCAACTACCACAGAAGGTTAAAAGGAAACAGAAACTTGCAGCTTATATCTACTATACTACGAATGAACGCAATTTATCTGAATGCCACTCTGTTTATATTACAATTTCCCCAACCTCACTCGTGGTTTCGTTTTAGCATTTAATTCAACTCTCAATCTCATTCGGAACCAACAATAACCGAATAAGCACATTACCATATGTGAAAACATGAATCATTGAAGTTCAAGTCCCGGACGGGGTAAATATGATTCATGTTTTCACATACTGTAATGTACTTATTAGGTTGTTGTTGGTCCTGAATGAGATTGAGAGTTGAATTAAACGAGAAAACGAAACCATGAGTGAGGTTGGGGAAACTGTAATATGAACTTAGTGGCATTCAGATAGAATGTGTTCATTCCTAGATTAGCAGATATAAACTATAAGTTCTGTTTCCTTTTAACCCTCTGTGGTGTAGTTGGTAGCACCTCGGCTTAGTAACTATAAGTCCCCGATTCATGTCCCGATCGGGGTAAAAACAATTCATATATATATATATATATATATATATATATATATATATATATATATATATATATATATATATATGTATATATATATATATATATATATATATATATATATATATATATATATATATATATATATATATATATATATAAGAATAATTTCTAGCCCGACTGATACTTGAATTAAGGACACATAATTATTGTGCCATGGCACTACCAACTACACCATAGAAGGTCAACAGAGAAACCAACCTTACATCTTAACTGCTATACTAGGAATGAACGCATGCTATCAGAATGCCTCTTTGTTCATATTAGTTTCTACTAACCTCACTCGTGGTTTCATTTTCACATTTAATTCAAATCCCAATTTCATTAGGGACCAACAATAATCAAATAAGCACATTACCATATGTGAAAACATGAATCATTTTTACCTCGACTGGGACTTGAACCTAGGACACATAATTACTGTGCCAAGGTGCTATCAACTACACCACAGAAGGTCAAAAGAGAAACCAACCTTACAGCTTAATTGCCATACTAGAAATGAACACATTTTATCAGAATGGCTTTTTGTTCATATTACAGTTTCTCCTAACCTCACTCGTGGTTTCGTTTTCGCATTTAATTCAAATCCCAATTTCATTAGGGACCAACAATAATCTAATAAGCATATTACCATATGTGAAAACATAAATCATATTTACCCGGACTGAGATTTGAACCTAGGACCCATAATCACTGTGCCAAGGCGCTCTCAACTACACCACAGAAGGTCAAAAGAGAAACCAACCTTACATCTTAACTGCTATACTAGAGAATTGAACCTAGGACGCATAAGAAGAAGAAGAAGAAGAAGAAGAAGAAGAAGAAGAAGAAGAAGAAGAAGAAGAAGAAGAAGAAGAAGAAGAAGAAGAAGATGATGATTAAATTAAATTGAATTAATACCTTTGGATGGATTCGGTTTTACGTCACGAGCTCCCTTTTCTACTAAGGGCTAAGACGGTTGCCTTCTTACGAAGGACTTGTTTTGGCAGATGTAATCGCTACCCTGAGTGTATGCCCTTACTAACCTCAGTCCGTGACGGGGCGCGAACCCTCGACCTGCCGCCTCAGAGTCGCAGACGCTACCATTTTGCCACGGAGACTACAAATTAAATTAATACCTTTATTTTCCCAAAATATACAGTGGGTATTCAAAGAGTATAAATATACAAAAACCAGCATGGATAAATATCACAACATCTTAGGATTATTTTTACAGTATTAGAGCACATAGATTGATACACATATTTTCAGCTATTGTGTAAATGTTCTCTCAGCTTCTCTTTGATTTTCTCTGCTGTTTCTGCTTCATTTATGTCCTCTAGCAAACTGTTCCATAATTTGGGACCATTATCAGACAGGGCTTTGGCTGCTATTTTTGTTATGGTTTTTGGATTCAGGTGATTTTGTGATATGTCGAGTGTTTCTTCCGACTGGTCTGCTATCGGTATTAATCTGCATGACCTATTCAAGAAAGACACTTTTATTTAACTTATACATAAACTTCACGAAGTCAAATATGATTTGATCTTCTATTTCAAGCAATTCTAGCTCCATATCAAATGGTGTTTTCCGGCCAGGCTTTTTGTCATGACCAACAGTGATTTTAGCAGCAAATTTTTTAATGTTTTAGACCGTGTTCAATATATTTTTATTACAACCGTTCCATATCACGGAGCAATAGGATATGTAGCTAAGGACTAGAGCCCTCAATGATATTTTTTCTGTTTGGCTATTAAATATATTTGATTTCAATTTAAGAATAGCATACAGTTTACTATAGTACATATATATATTGGACATGAGAGTCAAATGATAAATGGCTGTCAAGAATTAGTCCCAAGTTCCTAAAGGAAGGGAGTGTGCGATCCAGATAAGCTCTTCATTCATTAATTGTGAAATGAGTTTCACTTGAATTTATTCTAACTCAATTTCTTGTAAAATATTGTATTACTCTCTCATATGTGGATTCCATTTCTAAGATTGGGTGGTCAAGATGTTCTATATTTTTGGATAGAAGAGACTAGTCTTCATCTGCAAACTGGACAAGCATGTAAAGATGTAAACCTCTAATTTTCCTTAAGAGAACTGGATGATAGACATTGTCAAAAACTTTGGAGAGGTCACATAGGGCAAGTGGTGATACTCATTCTTATCTATGCTTTTGTATAATGTGTCAATAACTTGTGTTAAGGCAGGTTGTGTAGATTGACCCTTCCAGAAGCCGTGCTGGGTTCTCGAAAATAGATGGTTTCTTGACAAGAATTCATACAACTGGATTGCTACAGTTTTCTCTAAAATGTTTTGATAAAATTTGGATAAGGGTAATGGATCTGTGGTGGCTTGGATTCTCATTGTCTTCCTGTTTAAATAATGAGCAAACGATTCCATATTTCTATTCTTCTGGGAATATCCCACTTACAATGGAGGTGTTGATAATCACAATTATGTAGAAACCTAGTGCAGGAAATGAATCTTTCAAAAATATAATAGACATTTCATCTGCTCAAAAAAATATTTATTTTCCAAGTTTCTTTGTATATCTATTACTGAGCTTATGTCTACAGGCTGGGGCCTAAATAGAGCACCTTCATTGTTAAATGTTTTCACAGGTTCATTTTGGTTTTCTTGAATACTGTTTGACTGTATGCTTTCCTAAACCTCTCTCCCTATGTTTGCAAAATACCTATTAATTTTTTCATATGACTCTGATGGATCATTTACATTCATCTTTAGAGCAAAGGTCTTTTTACTTGGTACATTATCTTCTATAATCATCCATACGTTACCTTTTTCAGCTTTCCAATCCTGGTATATACTTCTGTAGTGATTTGCTTTAGCCTGTTCAATGAGATTTTACACGCTTTTTGGACAGTTTATATTGCTTTTCATTTTAATTCATAATGATTTTGGTGTAGCTTTGGTTTGACTTATATTGCTTTGACATTTCGATCTTTATTTTATCTTTCATCCATTGAGCAGGGAGATGAGTTATTTTTAGTGTTACTATTGGGGCACATATATTTAAGCAAGACATGAAGTTTGTTGTCATTATCTGCACTTGTTTTTCGACGTCGTCAGTATTCAGAATCTCGTTGAATTTCAGAACACTGCCTAACAAACTATTGCAGAAATTATTCGAACTGTAGTTTTTTATTAAACTGCGGAAACTTTTGCTGGTAGCTGTTTCTTAGGTTTCTTACATCTATCTCGACTTATATATGTTCAAGATCTAATGAATGGCTGTTTACTATTTCTGAGGACTTGATGAATTGTTGATCATATGTTATAATTACATAAAGGAGGGTTTTACTTGTACTTGTCATACAAATAGGTTTGGTAATTAGCTGATGAAAATTGAGTCTATTTATAATTTTCTTAAGTTTTGATTGGAAGAATAGGAAATCATCATTTATATACAACGTAGGATTACTTTTCTTTTCGTATTATAGCAGTTGCAATTTATCATGGATATGTGCAAATGTATTTGCTGAGGCGCGAAGATGCCTATACATTGTTCCTATTTTGACCGATGGTAGTTTTTGTAACTGCACTTTTACCTATATATCTTTTATACCTTTACAAGGGGGCTCACTCGATTTTATTTTCACATTATATAGGTCATTGCTACATACATACAAGAACCACCTCTCTGACCACCATCACAACGAAAAAAATTTAAACCTTCTATATAAAACAGTATATCTGCTATATTACTTTTTAACCAAGGTTCTGATACGCATAAGACATCCATATTCCTGTGTAAAGAACATTTGTATTTCATCAAAATAAGGGAGAATTGACCTAGCATTAATGTAATCTATTAACTACCCATCACTGTAGTCACCATGGCTCAAACGGTAGCGTCCGCGACTCTGAGTCATCAGGTCGAGGGTTCGCGCCCCGTCATGGTCTGAGGTTAGCAAGGGCAGGTAACAATTACATCTGCCAAAACAAGTCCTTAGCAAGAAGGCAATCGTCCTAGCCCTTGGTAGAAAAGGGAGTCCGTGACGTAAAACCATCACTGCATTTACTCTTTACACTATTGGCTAAGTTCTTCTTCTCCTTTATTTAATAATAATTGTTTAATGAGCAAAGTTTAATATTATGGCAGAGTTGTTTACAGTTTCCACATGTTAGTTTACGGCCAAAGCAACATCTTTGGTCATAATGATGCATCTCCTTGCACTGAAAGCTTCCTGATCTTTTCCTGTTATATAATGGTTGTTTGATATTGGGTTTGCTTTGATGAGTTGGTCTTGGTCTCCAATTTGAATATCTCTCCGCCTCTTCATGGTTGCCGGAGTTTCTAGCTTCATGGCTATGATAATCTTCCCAATACCTTTGTGTTCTGCTGATATACGCAGGATAGGCTTATAGGTTATAATTCCTCTCTCTTCTGTTTCGTTTGTTATCATCCTGAATGTTTTTATGATTGTTATTATCTCCCCGGTGCTTTTGTGTTCTCCCTCATAGATGTAGAAGTGGCATGAGTCTTCCGGCCTGTCTTCTGTCCCCATCATTACCCTAATCGGCTATTTAATTTCAAAACAGTCAGGGATATAAGGGGAACCAACACAAGACAGAATAGTCAGCTCTTTATTCAGATAACAAACACAGGTGCACGTTCAAAGATAATTACAATTAGAGGGCCAAAACCCTGGAACAATATTCCAGAACATCTTAAAACTTCATCTTCCCTCATTGCTTTCAGAGGCAAACTATATAATTTTCTTTTGGGCAAATTGTTACTGCTCACACACTAATCAAACTTAATGATTTAATGCAATTTTCCTTAACACTAAGAATTCTATATGTAAACTGATATCGCCTTCTTTGATCTCTAAGTCAAGAACTAATTATTATCATTGTAAGGAGTACAAATATGGTGATGATGCCGATGATAACGATCCTGTATCGAGTGTTATTATTACTACTTTATTATTGACAAAGTTTTTACCATTTTTATTATGATAATTGTTATGATTTTTTAAAAACATCTGTTAACTTAAGGTAATCTTAATATTCTATGAAAACTATATCTCTGTTCACTGTAAGTGTATGAAGTATCCTCTTACTTATTAGTTCACTTACATGTCTACTTATAAGTGTACTCTTAGTTTTGTAAAAGAATAGCATTGGTCAACTGGAAATATATGTTTGCTTGTTTGTTTCTTTGTTTGTCTTGTATATCGATAGTCTCTGCAGTTCTTTGGCATGGCTCTGATTTATCACACTGTGGTCTATGAATGCTTTCAGTTGAACCATTAACCAAGCTTATCTCTTTAGCTTGCTGGCATGCTTTTAATCTTTCATATTTCTGACCAGTATATATATATACAAGTTCAGGGCTGTTGTTTGCTATGGCATCTAGGAGTCGGATGACACCAGCTCTTGGGAGGAAAGGATTACTGGGATTTTCTCTTAAGCAGTTGTGATCCGTATCTCCTGTTACTGATAAAAAAATAGATGTGTATCTGTGAAGGATATCAAATCTTTATGACACCACTCGCTTAACTTTCTGTTATAAATATGCACTTTTCTTTGTGCTAAAAGTGAGATAATGAGCGGACGGTAAAGGGAATGAGGGCTCGAATCATCGCTTAATAAAAATGTATAAATAAATATAGCATCATGTAAGAGAAGAAGAAGAAGAAGAAGAAGAAGAAGAAGAAGAAGAAGAAGAAGAAGAAGAAGAAGAAGAAGAAGAAGAAGAAGAAGAAGAAGAAGAAGAAGAAGAAGAAGAAGAAGAAGAAGAAGAAGAAATGAAGAAGAAGAAGAAGAAGAGGTAGAAACGAAGAAGAAGAAAAGTCGAAACGAAGAAGAAAAAGAAGTCAAAACGAAGAAGAAGAAGTACAGTTATACAACAATACTTTTAATTATTTTTATTAGGCAGTTACTATTGAATATGCTTCCAGATCTGCGTAGTTGGAAACAATGCACACACACACACACACACACACACACACACACACACACACACACACACACACACACACACACACACTGAGACGGATGAAGAGATCTGCAAAGAATTGAACAAGGAGTTTCAGTCAGTATTTACAGTAGAAAATACCCCACCCCCTCAGATTGCAGTGATAGAAGCTCAAGGGCCGGTATTAGAGAACATCAACCTTACAGCCACAGAGGTATGCAAAGCGCTGATGGATTTAGATGTTCATAAAGCTACAGGTCCTGATGACATATCCCCTCATGTGCTTAAAAAATGCGCAAACACAATATCAGTGGCACTAAGTATCATATTTAAGGAGTCACTGGAGTCGGGGGAGATTCCAAGATGCTGGAAACAAGCAAATGTGATACCTATCTTCAAAAAGGGAAGGAGGGATACGGCTCTGAACTATAGACCAGTTTCCTTGACCAGCATAGTTTGCAAAGTTATGGAGAAACTACTAAGGAAACATATCTCTCTTCACTTGGAATCCTTCAACTTTTTGTCAGTGAGGCAACATGGCTTCAGAGAAGGTAGATCAACAGTAACAAACTTATTAGAATTTTATGATGAGGTAAGCCAAATCTTACAGGAAAGAGAGGGCTGGGCAGATTGCATATTCCTAGACTTCCAGAAAGCGTTTGACACTGTTCCACATGGGAGACTTATTAGGAAGCTGCAATCAATGGCTAGAATAGGTGGAAATGTTTTGGAATGGATAAAAACTTACTTAGAAGGAAGGGAACAGAGGGTTAGAGTAAGACACTCAGTGTCTGAATGGAGAAGCGTTAGTAGTGGAGTTCCACAGGGTTCAGTTTTAGGGCCACTTTTGTTCCTTGTATATGTAAATGACCTACCAGAGTCTGTAAATTCATTCATGAATATGTTTGCAGATGATGCAAAGATTGTGAAGAAAGTAAAAAACGAGAACAATGGTAGAGAACTTCAGGAGGATCTAAATAATCTGCATGAGTGGTCAGAAAAGTGGCTAATGAAATTCAGTACTTCAAAATGTAAGGTAATGAGAATGGGTACAAGTGCAAGAAGGCCCAAGCTTGACTACTCGGTGGCTGGAGTACAACTTCAAGAGACAGAAAATGAGAGAGATCTAGGAGTAAACATACTGGCAGATTTGTCTCCAGAAATACATATAAATGGCATAGTAAGGGCAGCATATGCATTCTTATCAAATGTAAGGGTAGCCTTCAGGCACATGGACAAGGAAATGTTCAGAAATATTTATGTAACCTATGTGAGGCCAAAACTCGAATATGCAGCCCCCTTTTGGAATCCGCACTTGAAAAAGCACATAGCTAAGCTTGAAAAAGTTCAAAGACATGCCACGAAACTGGTGCCAGAAATACGCAATCTCAGTTATGATGAGAGGCTGAGGGAATTAGACTTACCATCACTCGAAGCTAGAAGAGTGAGGGGGGATATGGTGACAGTCTTTAAATTCCTTCATGGTTATGATAGAGTGGATAGGGATCGATATTTTGATATGGCTGGCTCTAGAACTA
>JAXCGZ010009597.1:20000-52500 GCA_037179515.1 Halocaridina rubra
AAAATACGAGCACATCTCTCCTGTTTTAAAAGATCTAGAATGGATAAAGATTAGAGATAAATATGTTTTTGATATATGTACCTTTGTTTTTAATATACTAAGAAACAATCTTCCTGATTTCTTGTATAATTTTTCTACAGTAAGCTCAGTTACCGGGTTAACTACCCGTCAAGGGGAAGATTTATTAGTACGAAGGTCTAAAACTGATATTGGCTCAAGAGATATAAACATTCGTGGACCTCATTTATATAATCAGCTTCCCAGAGAACTAAAAAATGCTGGTTCAGTGTATACTTTTAAATATAATCTTAAGAAGTTACTCTTAAAGGAAGATTTTACTTGTAATTTTTAATGGTACACTCATATTTATGATTTGTTTGTTTTAGTATGTCTATATCGTACACCACAGATGTCTATCTGGAATATATATGTATCTTATTTGAATACCCAATATACTTTGGAAATAAAGGCTTATTATTATTATTATTATTATTATTATTATTATTATTATTACTCTCTCTCTCTCTCTCTCTCTCTCTCTCTCTCTCTCTCTCTCTCTCTCTCTCTCTCTCTCTCTCTCTCTCTCTCTCTCTCTCTCTCTCATTTCATTTCCTCAATTTCCTCGTACCTCCAATCTTCTGTTATCAGTGTTTTCTTTCTTTCTGCTCTCCTATCGCTCTCGCTATATCCTTTATTTCTCCTCCTATACTTTTCTGTGTTCTGATCAATCTACATAATTTTCTCAGGTCCTTTCAACATATATTCAACTCTTTCAAGTTCTTCCCTACTTCATCCCTTCCACTTTTCATCAAGCTCATTTTTTCCTTCTAACTTGGTTCCTTCCCTCCCTTCCTTTAGCGTCACTCTAATATTTCCTCTTTATTCCGGTTCTTAGTTTTAATTCATATCCCATTTATTCCGCTTATTCCTTCCATATAATTTCCTTATTTATCTCTTCCATTTCAATTACATTTTCTTTTTATCACGTCCTTTCCCTCAACCCATATCCTCCATGTCTACTCTTTTTCATTTTCATTAATCCTGTTCTTCCACTCCTTCCCAGTTCCTTCTTCATTCCTTTATCTTTCCCTCTTCCCTTAATCTCCTTTACCCTTCATCCCATTCCATGTTTTTCAAAATTTCCATTTTACCAATGCGTTATGAAACACCCATCGACAAATAAGGTGATGTATTCCATTCGCAATGGCAGTCTGGAATTCCTTGGGAAAAAAACATTCCAAGATATCACATAACAAGATAATCTCCTATATCATTTTCTTCAATATTTCAATACTCTCGGCGAAAAAAACAAAATTCTCTCAATATTTGAATATTCTCTAAAATACTATGAACTTAGATTTTAATAACTGTCTGCACTATAATACTATCTAAACTATCAAAGCAAGGTCAGACTCCCATTATTCAATTACTCTTAAATATAAAACAAAAAATATTTAACATACACTTCATATTGAAATACTCTCGGCTCTAAAAATAAAATGCTCAATTCTCCAATATTCTCGAATATAATATATAGAGAACATTTCAATACTCTCTACAGTGAGGTTCTCTGACCATTTCAGCTCTCTCAACAATAATACACACTGAATACGTTCATACTTTGGTCATAGATACACAGACTAACCACTCCACCAATATTGAAATATTATAAATGTATTATTTTATGCAGAATACTTCAGAACTCTCACCAAAATAAAAATTTAAAAAATCTTCCCAAACTGATACTTTCAAATAAAAAACTAATCTTCTTACTACAATACTCAGTACTTTGAGAGCCAATAGAGGTGCTATAACCTCAAAATATCAACATCGTCTGACTATAGTTTTTTATCAGTTCTCAGACTTCAAATAAAACTAGCGCTAGCATAGAATTATATATTTTCCATATTTCTCTTTATGGCAACCGCGAAATGGCTAATTTTGCCCTTCGCGAAAGAAAGAACCTGCCTCTGTTTATCCCCAAAAGGATATTATGATTAGGGGTCGTAAGCAATGAATTTTCTTTAATGCATACACAAATCGAAAGGAGATTATTATGTACAGTATGCTGCATGTAAATATAGGAGATTAAGAGCAAATAGGTACATACCCAAAAAGACACACAAAGACGTATAGTGAATATATAAATACACAGAAATATTCATGTATATATATATGCATACATTACAAAGACACACCCATACATAAAAATACGTACAAAATACACCGATAGACTCAATAAAATATAAATGATAAAGAAAAGTCATACTTGTATATGTCCTAACAACCTTCATCACAGAGAAAGTAAGATGCTCTGTCTGGGACAGCAGTCAATTCCAACGGATTTGATTATATAAAAGGCAAGAGACTACAACAGATGAATTTATAAAAAAAAATTCTGGCGTTAAACCACACTGCTGGACATGTAACAACACACTTCAATATAAAGCTTTGTTAATATAAACACTACGGTAAGGCAGGTAGGTAGGTAGGTAGGTATAAAAATTTGGCATAAGCCAAGTGGCAGAGAACAAATGCCATTCGCCACCACATATATGCTAAAAAAAACACACAATATTCCATATATACAAACTCATTTAACCATAAAAATAAAAAAATAAAACAAATTTGGTCAACCACACCTTACACTCAAATTCAAAAATAAATAACTTACAGAACAATATATACGTAATATCTCACATTGATAGAGGAGTTTCTAACTAAAGGTTATCGAAACTAGTGGTTTTTTGAGAAATTAAACGACCTCTTGCATATCACATGCATTTCCCAAAATCTCCTTTAGAGACTTCTTATTCCAAGAGAACTCCACTCTCTCCCGCTGTAAACGAGGACAGTCTAAAATAATATAGGCAATGGTTAAAACGCACCGGAAAGTTTCACAGTAAGGAACCATTTTCTATGCTTCACTAGCCAACAGCCAACTGTGTACGAGGTGAGTGTGTGTGTGTAATTACCTAATTGTAATTACCTAATTGTGTTTACGGGAAAGAGCCCAAAGCTCGTATCTTCTCGTCTCCTCATCGGTTCCATTTTCTACTTAGTGATACTTATCATACCTGTCCTTAAAACTATGGATTGAGATAGCATTAACTACCTCCTCGCTTAGCCAATTCCAATTATCAACCACTCTTACACTGAAAAAGTATTTCCTTACATCCTGCAAAGAAGTTTTCTTACGAAGCTTCAAACCATGACCTCTAGTTCTAAAGCCAGCCATATCAAAATATCGATCCCTATCCACTCTATCATAACCATGAAGGAATTTAAAGACTGTCACCATATCCCCCCTCACTCTTCTAGCTTCGAGTGATGGTAAGTCTAATTCCCTCAGCCTCTCATCATAACTGAGATCGCGTATTTCTGGCACCAGTTACGTGGCATGTCTTTGAACTTTTTCAAGCTTAGCTATGTGCTTTTTCAAGTGCGGATTCCAAAAGGGGGCTGCATATTCGAGTTTTGGCCTCACATAGCTTACATAAATATTTCTGAACATTTCCTTGTCCATGTGCCTGAAGGCTACCCTTACATTTGATAAAAATGCATATGCTGCCCTTACTATGCCATTTATATGTATTTCTGGAGACAAATCTGCCAGTATGTTTACTCCTAGATCTCTCTCATTTTCTGTCTCTTGAAGTTGTACTCCAGCCACCGAGTAGTCAAGCTTGGGCCTTCTTGCACTTGTACCCATTCTCATTACCTTTTATTTTGAAGTATTGAATTTCATTAGCCACTTTTCTGACCACTCATGCAGACTATTTAGATCTTCCTAAAGTTCTCTACCATTGTTCTCGTTTTTTACTTTCTTCACAATCTTTGCATCATCTGCAAACATATTCATGAATGAATTTACAGACTCTGGTAGGTCATTTACATATACAAGGAACAAAAGTGGCCCTAAAACGGAACCCTGTGGAACTCCACTACTAACTCTTCTCCATTCAGCTCTAACCCTCTGTTCCCTTCCTTCTAAGTAAGTTTTTATCCATTCCAAGACATTTCCACTATTCTAGCCATTGCTTGCAGCTTCCTAATAAGTCTCCCATGTGGAACAGTGTCAAACGCTTCCTGGAAGTCTAGGAATATGCAATCTGCCCAGCCCTCTCTTTCCTGTAAGATTCAGCTTACCTCATCATAAAATTCTAATAAGTTTGTTACTGTTGATCTACCTTCTCTGAAGCCATGTTGCCTCACTGCCAAAAAGTTGAAGGATTCCAAGTTGTGTGTGTGTGTGTGTGTGTGCGTGTGTGGCCTATACGTGACCTCGTCAAGACAATTTTTATTCTGCGATCCGACGCTCCAGGCATACACCAGCAATAGACAGTCTTTGACAGATTTAAGATAAAATTTTGAGGCCAAACCGTTCCAGTGTCTTTGCCACTCATTAAAAAGAGAGATATGAATCTTTGAGGGTCGATAATAATGACTGTCTCTCTTTACAAAATAAATACAAAAATATACACAACCATGACTGATTCTTCCCTACTAACGGGTGTACTGGATCATAAGAACTTATTGCCTGGATGCAAGACTTTGAATCAGAGTACATAACAAATTTTCTGAAGGGGCTAGAGAAAATGTAAAGAGCACCAGTGAAGGCAATCAGTTCCACAATGAAGACGGTATACTGCATAGGCAACAGTTAACTACATTCTTCTATTCCTACATGGGCAAAAGAAATATCAGGCTCCCATCCTCTGATTTAGATCTATCTGTGTAGATCTATTTGTAAACACTATGCTCTGAATTATGTGAGAAGATTCTGACCCTTGTTAACATCACTAGATTCACTTTATATATCTTTTTAAGGTTACAAACCAATGAAGATGGGATTAGCCATGGAGGATACTCAGCTTCTTTTAACTTGCACACATTCAAAGATTCTAAACAAATTAGATGACAGTGTTCAGAAAATTAAACATCCAGAGATTATGATGCCCATGGATCAAATTGGCTACATCTGCCACTATTAGGCAGTCCAGTATGCTGGTTAGGGATTTTTCTGTGCCTTTTGTTCAAACTAAGTAATGCAGGGACAATTTTTATCTTCAAAGAAAATGTGGAAGTTCATCAGAATCCACCAGCAGTCTCTAGTTTCTGCAAGGTGGTTTTTCAAGCTAACGAGTACACCTGGCATGTATAATCAAACTTTCATCGACTAACAAATCAATAAAGTCAAAGGAGTAATTCTCTATCGGCCCCCAAATCAAATGCTGAAATAACTTTAAGCTGATTTAAAGAATGATTCACTTTTAGAGCAAATTCCATCACATGTAACCTAAAAGTAAGCTTAGCATCAAGATTGACTCCTAAAATTTAACTTCATTTACAATGGCAAGATATAATTTTTCAACAGTAATGCCGGGACTTTCTTTTGTCATCTGACACGAGTAAACCGGCCGATGGAGGTCTTTCATCCTGTAAACATGAAACCATGTTTATCAGTCCAGCTAGATATAGCACTGATTACTCTCTGAAGCCTCAGGACAATCTCCACTGCTGTTGTTCCCAAAGTATATTGTACAAGGTCATCAGCAAACACAGAACCTCTAACTGCAAGTGAAAACAAAATTATTGCCTCATTAAATGCCACATTGAACAATGTGGTGCTAATCACACAACCCTGTGGTACTCCTTCTTCCTGATCAATGAAGTCAGAATGTTTGACACAAGTTTGGACTCAAAACTGTTGGTCAGATAAAAAGGAATGAAGAAATTTTAACATGTTTTCAATGATCCAACAAACAGAGAGCTGTTATAAAATTCCAGGTAGAGAGGCAGTGCCATAGGATTTTGTCAGGTCAAAAAAGACATTAATACTTTGTTCTTTCTATGAAATTGAAGTCTGGATTTCCCTGTTCAAGAGAGATATAGCGTCTATAGTTGAACGATATTTTCGAAACCCAAACTGCCAGAGTGAAATTAGAATTTACCTCTCAAGTTAATAAATAGACTAAATGAGAGTTCACCATCCTCTCAAATAATTTACAGATAGGGCTTGTTAATGCAATAGGCCTATAGTTACTAGTTAAGGTAGTGTATTTTCCTTTCTTAGCAATCGGGATTATTGTAGATTGCCTCCATGTGTTAGGTATAATCCCAGACTTCCAGATCTTGTTTAGGAGGGACAAGAGGAATTATATTGCACTTGGTAAGAGGTGTAGAAAAATCTCATAGCAGATGTTATCACAATCAGGTGATATTCTTGATGACATCTTTAAAGAGGAGTTTATCTCCATGTTGAAATCCATATTTTGATAAATGCGAAGAGGATCAAAGTTTAGAGGAATTTGATAACTGAATGCTTTGGAATTAAAGAGAATACTTCTGGGTACTCGAAATACTACCGAAGTACTGTGTAAGCATTTCAGCTACTTCTTTGTGATCTGTAAGCATTTCATTATTTCTCTGGATGGCACAGTGAACATGAACTCAAATCAATCGCCTACCAAGCTCCATGATATGGATCGTAACGAGTGGGAGTTTCATAATTTTCACAAGATCATGTCATTGTTATCTATGAATTGTTCGTCCACACTTCCTTAGTGATCAGTGGAAGAACAGCCCAGACTACATTTTTAGCACTTAAATCACCAACTAGGATGCATAGTGTCTCTAGTTGCTCAACAATATGTTGTAGGTCTGCTGCATTTAAGAGCATTCTACTTATCTCCAGGTTGAGCTGCAAATAGATGGAGCAGATGGAAAAGCATTTTCTGCCCTCTATCCTGACAGCAGTAACCTTAAGATCTGCATCAATGTCAAATGCATGCTGATTGACAGATGGGTTCCTCTTGTCAGTATATCACCTGGTTGTGATGAGATTTATAAACATGCCACCTGATTATTACAGTCTCCCAATAAAGTCTTAAAGGATATATAATTTGCTCTTAACCCTCTTCATCATTACAATGAATTATGAGATCTCTGTGGTGGACTTGATCTTCACTGAATCATTTAGTTTTTAGTAGGTTTGATAACTGGAACTCCTGTAATTTTTGCCATCCAAGAAATCCAAGAGTCAATCTTAGGCATCCAGTTTGACCCTGTATGCAGCTGCTCTCTAAACCCGTTCTTTCTGGTCTTTATGGCTTTCACTGTTGAAATATTTACTTTTCCATCATTCCCCAGTTCATTATGAATTAACTTTTGAGGATCATTGAGTTAGGAGAGACATCCCTGTCAACAAGCATAGATGAATCCTGGCCTCCAGGAGGATTTATATCAACCAGCATTTCTCCAGAGCTGACGTAGATGCTGATTACTTTTATGAGTCAAGCTTGGAGGCAAGCCCCTAAATAAATCTGGGGAGTAAAATATGAAGAAATTGCAAGTATATCCTAGTGATTGGATGAAGCAGCCTATCTTCGGTTTTTCCCTGATGTATATGGGTTAGCAGTATCATCAACATCAGAGGGAAAGGTTCTTTTGCATGCACCTGAAGGCTTAATGTTTTTTGTCAACACCAAAGTGCTTGTCAACGGTATTTTGGGGAGTATTTGAAGAGGTTTTCTTTTCTGATTAACATAAAGGGGATTTTGCTTTGCCAGCATATGTACCACCAGGTTGTATGTTTCTCTGTTTGAACATATCTTTTACTTTGCTAATACTTATATGCTCAGATTATGCAAGAACTAGTGCTTCAGCCTCAAACAGGTATGAGGATAATTTCCCGCATAATACCTCATGATCGCCCCAACACAACAAACACACCGGAACAGTTGTACAGACTCCATATGATGGCCCTACACATGATTTGCAAAATCGATGGCACATGGCAGCATTTTATGGTATGACCAAAAAAAACAGCAGTTTCGATATTGCATGGGTCTTACTTAATATGGCCTATGGGTAATACCTCTTGGTCATCCAGAATACACTCTGGTCTTTGATCATTCCGGAAATTAAGGAACAGCAAAGATAATTTACCATCCCTCAGTCCAAGACAATCAACACATCAGGGGGAACATAGGTCAGAGCCTCATCAAACTCCAGAAATATAAGTCCCAGGACCTGACAACTCCCCTGACAGAGTTGAAGTTAGAATGCGGTCCTATCTCTGGTACAGGAAGCTGCCAATCCTTACTTGGCAGTGCAAGAGACCGTTTCTGTGAGAGTTACTGGATTAGAAGTTGGACCATATTCCTCTAAAAGGATGTTTTTGTGCTAATAAGACAGGCGTTTTGCCTGTATCTTTTAATCTCTCTCATTCGAGATGAAAGTCAGATAATGCACAAATATGAAGGTGATTGTACACATCTCTTAGACGACTTCCTCCATACATTCTTTTGTTCTTGAATATGTTTCACTATGTACAGTAGCAGTATAAAACAAATCATTCTGAGAGACAACACAGGGGGAGGCAAGTGGAAATTTCTCAAATGGAAGTAGCTACACATGCAAGTCACTAGTACAATTATCATGACTGTCAATAGCCTTTTGAGCTGCAGCTTTAGTACAGAAGAGGATCATGATGTCATCATCATCAGCTCTTGGGTTATAATGAATATTTTGCTTTCTTTCCATATGACTGAAAAAACATTAAAAAGTTCGATATACATAGAATGAAGAAACTTGGCCATTTCATTAGGTGTAAGACCATATTTTTGCTTTTACCACCAGTCCTGTTATCCTGGTGTCCAGGCAATACCAAAGTGTCACAGTTAAAAGAGAAATTCACATCATGTCCATTAATGTCAGCTGGGTCGTCAAGAGAGTGAACATAATGATTTATAAATAGAAATTTCCATCATTGGTTGATGTGGCTAGGATTAATATGATGACAAAATGACCCTACTGGGGAGCCCCACACCAGTGCTGAGCAATTCATTGCAATGTCCCCACACCAAGCAGGGCAAGGGGATCTGTCGCGATGGTCAAGTATAGAGAGACCATCATGTAGCCAAGAGCCCAGACCCTACAGCGAGGGTTTCCTCTGGTGTCTCTTCGTCCCTGGCAGGGAGCTGGTCCAGTGAGGGATCCAAATCCTATGGCAGGAGAGCCCCCCCATCACGTCAAGGTAGACTACCTGCGAGAGGTATAAACATTACAGGGAACTGCATTGCTATTCGAACTCTCAGCAATGATCTTTAGTGTTCCTGACAACATTAAAGTCAAGAGAGTTGTTCCTGAAAACACCCAAAAGATTAGCGATGCTCATGGAAACCCTTGTATTAATATTGTCTCTCCTGGAAACACTGCCGAGAAAAAAAATCTGCTTCTAGGATAAAAAGAGAACGATATTTTTCTTAGGAACACCTAATATAAAAGCGTTTATCTTAGAATCACCAGAGATATAGCGTGTTTTTAATACTAGAGAGCATTCTGGTGCTCTTGGGCTAAAAAATTAAATAATAGCAATGTTTCTGAAAACACTTGAGGGCAGGTGTTTTTTATTCTGGAAACAATGTATAGAAGAGATTTGATCTTGACTAAAGTGATGGGAATAACATTGGATTATAGAACATTGACAGTAGCACTAGCAATGGAAGCTTAAAAAGAAGATCACTTTCAATAGAAACATTATAGAGAAGGGCGCTGATCTTATAAGCTCTAAAGAAAGAGTAGAGTCTGGAAGCCCAAGAGAAAATGTCGTTTATCTTTGAAGCACCAGAAACATCAATTCTGATCTTGAGAAGCATAAGAGGCAAGACTATGTTCTTGAATACTCTTCCTAAAGGCAAGAAAAAATTCTTGACGATACTATAGGCAAAAAAGTACATTCGGACACAAAATACCCTAGGAATACTCATGGAAACAAGTTGATCACAACAACGTTGCACTGGAAAATACTTAAGACAATAAATGGTAAATGGATGCACTAGACAGAACATAGTTGCTATAGAATAATTAGACAGAACATGTTTACTATCCTGATCAATACTTCTCTTAGCAACACTCGAGAAAACTGTCTTGATCTTAGAATATCTATCCAATGAGCATCTTTGCTAATTGAGGTACTTGAAAAAACACTGTCGTGTGTGAACGCAAGAGAGAACCAATGTTTAATCAAGCTTACACTAGAGAGAGAAGTGCGTTGCTCTAAGCAACAATATTCAACCATATCGTAGTGAATGGAAACACGTGAAAATAGTGTTACTCTTTCGGGACAAAAAGGTTGCTCTTGGAATTGCTCTCTTTCACAAATAATTCAGTATAGATGGCATATGACGCTGGGATATGAGAAATTCATCACCTTTGCTGAATCAAAAAGGTCTCGATCCTCATTATGACCGCCTGTACTCTGCACTCGCATTCCCAGTGCAATTCATTACCTTGCATCCAATCTATTATTCTGTTACTAATGATATTATTTTTATATTCAGGTGACTCAAACTGTGAGATATCGTCCAGTGAGATCCTTGCTTCTGCTTGGGATACTTGTCGTCGTATCTCTGGTTGTCCTTTTCACGCTATCTCAGGTAGGTTTATTAACTTAGAAAAAAAATACAGGTTTAACACAGATCAGGGGAGGAAAAATGCAATTGTATAATTACCACTGAAAATTAATTTACCTCAAAAGATACCTTCGTTATCATTAAAAGAAAAAGAAGATATGATACCTCAACCTATGCCAAATTAAATTATTAATCGGGTGCCAGTATCTGAGTTCAGTCTATATGTTCATGCATGTGTATCAATGACAAAATACTTACACTTTCCAGATGGCTTTTGTTCAGCATACGATGATGGCCCAACTAGAAACTGGAAGGCCAGGAGGAGGTGCATGGGTTGGGAGTAATGGAGGGGGTCGCATCAGTCGCCCTGCCCAGAAACCTTGGAAGAGCCAATTCAATCAGTTTAAAATTGAACCTCTACTTATTCGCAATGCACCTTCTGTGGAGGTAAGAGGAACAGGAAATAAAAGTGTGTTCTGCTGTGTATGTAGGATATAGATCAAAACAAAGATGAGACTGAGAAAAAGGATGTAGTCTGTTCTATCAGTCAGTCTATGTATGTATGTATGTGATTACCTAATTGTGATTACCTAATTGTGCTTACGGGAAAGAGCCCAAAGCTCGTATCTTCCCGTCTCCAGATCGGTTCCATTTTAGACTTAGTGATATGTATGTATGTATGTATGTATGTATGTATGTATGTATATAGGTATGTATGTATGTATGTATGTATGTATGTATGTATGTATGTATGTACGTATATATATATATATATATATATATATATATATATATATATATATATATATATATATATATATATATATATATATATATATATGTACGTATAAATAAGGTGGTTTTTTAATCTTATTAAGTACTAAACGCCTTAAATTTCAGTTTCGAGGGTGCAGCACATAAACTCTTATTTATTAATTTGTATTAAATACAATAACTGATATGTCATAAAAATATTGAAAAGGACAGGTTAGTAAGCATAGCAATATGCAAGAAGCCATGCGGAAGGGCAACAAGAGCCAGTCGTCGCCACATTCATTCTAAAAAAACAATATTCAGTGTATACAAACTCTTTTTTAGAAATAAAATTAAAATTAAAACAATTGTGCCCAGCCACAATTTAAAGCCATGTTAAAAATAATATTTGAAAATTTACAAAATAATTTATATATATTCTCCCACGTTGAAATACCACCTTATAATTACAGATTATAATATATAGAAACATTTATGAGAATGGAAGTGACTGCCTGCAGATTACATGCATTTCCCAAAATCTCCTTTAGAGACTTGTTATTTAAAGGGAACTGCACTCTCTTCCTCTGAAAACGAAGACAATCTATAAATACATGGGTAACGATTAAAAAAAAAAAAAAAAACCACACCTAAAATTGTCACAGTATGGTGCCATTCTCTCCACGTCACTTGCCAGCAGCCAATTGTGTGAGGCGTGTGTGGAATATGCGTTACCTCTTTACGACAATTTCTGCTCTATGATCCAACGTTCTAGGCATATACCAGCAAGAGACAGAGTCTTTGATAGATCTAATATTAAACAAATTAGAGGACAAACTGTTCCAGTGGGTTTGACATTCAATAAGAATAAATGTTTTAATGAAATAATAAACAGCTGTATGATGGATGCGAAGCTCTGAAGGTAGATAATCATGACTGGCTCTCTTGGCCAAAAAGTCAGCTCTCTCAATCCCTTCATATAATTCTCATTTGCTCAGACCCAACAAAAACCTACACTTTTACTTCTGGTATGGAGACGATACAACCATCATTGCATCTTCTCTACTGGTGGGTATACTGGATCATAAGAACTTATTGTCTGGATGGGAGACTTTGAATCAGAGAGATTAAGAAATTTCCTGAAGGGGTTAAAGAAAATATAAAGAAGAGTACCAATAAGGGCGACCAGTTACACAGTGAAGCCGAAGCACTGCAGAGGCAACCGTTCAATATTTTCTCCTCTTATTACATGGACAAAAGCAATACCAATTCCATCCTTTAATATATATCCATCTGTGTAGATCTGCTCAAAAGCACTATATTCTGAATTTTGTGTAAGGAATTTTACCCCTGGTCATATCACTAGACTCGTCTTTATGTATCTCTTCAAGGTTACAAACCAGCTGAGATGGGATTAGCCAGGTTCTTTTTGCACACATTCAAAGATACTAAACCAATCATATGATAATGTTCAAAATATCGAACATCCAGCAGCTTTGATGCTTGTGATCCAAATTGGCTACATCTGCCACCATTAGGCTATTCAGTAAACTGGTTAGGATTCCTATCTGTGCCTATTGTTCAAAATAAATCGCAGAGACAATGCTATCCGTCGAAGTGAAAATGGAAGCTCATCAGCATTCACTAGTATTCTCTGATTGGAAGACGTGCTATAAGCACCAGCGCAGATATGCCATAGGATGCATGTACAATGCATGTACAGTCACACTTTCATCGACACAGATATCGATAAAGTCAAAGGAGTAATTCTCTAAAGGCCCCCAATCAAATGATGAAACAACTTTAATCGAATTTAAAGAATGTCTCACTCTTTGAATAAGTTCCATCACATGTGATCTAAAAGTAAACTTAGCATCAAGGTTGACTCCTAAAATCTTTACTTCGTTTACTTCTGGCAAGATGTAATATCTCAACTTTCTTGTCGTCTGATATGAGAGAACCGGACGACGAAGGTCTTTGGTCCTGGAAACATGAAATCATGTTTATCGTTGTAGCCAGGCATAGCACTGATCGCTCACTGAAACTTTTGGACACTACACTGCTGTCGTTCCCGAAGTTTCAGTACAAGTTCATCAGAAAACAGAGAACCTTTAACTCCAAGTGGAATCTGCTTGATGACCCCTTTAAATACCATTTTGAACAGTGTGGTGCTTATCACACACCCCTGTGGTACCCCTTCCTCCTGATCAAAAAAGTCATAATATTCGACATCAATTCGGACTCGAAGCTGTCGGTCAGCTTAAAAGAAATGAAGAACTTTTAACATGTTTCCACCGATCCCCCAGTCGGAGAGCTGTTTTAAAATTCCATATCTCATTTCAGTGTCTTAGGCTTTTGCCAGGTCAAAAAAAGATATCATTACTTCGTTTCGTCTATGCAAATTATGTCTGAATTTCTCTGGTCAAGAGAGATATAGGGTCTATAGTTGAACGATTTTTTTCGAAACCCAATCTGCCAGGATGAAATTAGACCTTTCTTCTCATGACAATATACTAAGCAAGCATATACCATCCTCTCAAACAACATTACCTCCATGTGTCCGGGATAATCCCAGACTTCCAGATCTTGTTTAGGAGGAACAAGAGGGATTTATTTTGCACCTGGTAAGAGGCGTCGAAGCATATCATAGTATGTTATCGCTGCCACGTAACGTGTTTGATGATTTTATAATGGAATCCATCTCCTTCATGGTGAAGTCTATATTATAATAAATATCAAGAGGAACAAAGTTTAGATAAATTTTATAGATCTGAAAGTTTTGGAATTAGAGAGAAATACTACTGATGTACTGTGCAAGGGTTTCAACTACTTCTTTGTGATCTGTAACCAGTTCATTATTTCTCTTGATAGAGAGGGTTGAGTTTGGTACAAACTCCACCCAACTTCCTGATTTTGTGCCACATTTTGGCGATAGGAATCTTGGAGCTTATACTGTTAACATAATATAATCAGGAAAATTTTGTGCCTGTTTATACCAGCATTTCAATTTTGCAAGGTTACGCTTGTGAACGACATTATTTGTGGGGATTCAATGTCGCTTCAGTTTGTGAAGGGCGTATGGCAAGATTTTCTCTGAATTTTACAAAATTTATTCCGCCACGGAACAGTTGGATGACTCTTTTACCTGATAGTTTTTGGAATGGTCATAATTGCCTCCTTAAATACTTTTGAAAAGAAATAGTCATAAGCTCCCTAATGGTCTGCATAGTCATCAGGAATTATTCTATCAGTAGCGTTAGTGAGCTGAGCATAGGAATTCCAGTCCGCCTCTTCATTTTCCATACGGAATTACCTCTGTTTGTAGCTGAATCACTTCTCTAATAACAATAGAAGAGTGATCACTTCCTCTCTATTCGCTACCACTAATACTGACCATGCAAAATCTAAATGTGAGCACAGTGAAAATAAACTCAGATCGATCATTGGAGAGGTTCCATGATATGAATCCAAACGAGTGGGAGTTCCCTCATTCCACAAGACGATATCATTGTCATCTAAGAACTGTTCCACCACACTTCTTCAATGATCAGTGGAAGAACAGCCCCAGACTATATCTTTAGCATTGAAATCACCAACCAGGCCGTATGGTATCTGTAGTTGCTCTGCAATATGTTGCAGGTCTGCTACATTTAAGTTTGCTCGGTTTATATCCAGGCTAGGCTGTAAATAGATGGAGCAGATGGATAAACTTTATCTGTCCTTTATCCTGACAGCAGTAACCTGAAGATTTGCATCAATTTCCAGAGAGTGATGATTGATGGATTTATGGAGCACAATAGCAGTTCCTCCTGTCAGTTTCTCACCTGGATTGTTATGAGATTCATGAATGACATAGTTCAGTCCTGGCTGAAATGAGTAATCACCCAACAACGTTTCTTTCAAACATGCCACATGAATTTTATAGTCTCTCAATTAAGTCTTAAAGAATTCATTATTTGTTCTTAGACCTCTACAATTCCACTGAAGGATATTCACCTTTACAATGAATAATGGGAACTTTATGGTGGACTTTATATTCAATGAATCATTTGTTTTTTAAAAGATTTAATGAATCTCTTTATCTCTAGCCTATTCGCTCAACCAAGATAGAAGCCACATAGCGCACAAACACGAAGGTGATTGTACACATCTCTTGAACCACTTGCTATATACCATTGCGGAGCTTCTTCTGTACTTGAATAAATTTCATGATGTACAGTAATAGAATAAAACAAATCATCCTCAGAGAACAACAGGGGGTAGGCAAGTGGAATTTTTAAAATGGAAGTAACTCCACTTGCAAGTCACTGGTACTTATAGCATGACTCGAAAGCCTTTTGAGCTATAACTTCAGTACAGAAGAGGATCATGATGTCACCATCATCGGTGCTACGGTTATTTGGTATCTATCCATATGACTGATGAGCATTAAAAATTTCTCCATACGTGGAAGCTGGTCAGTTCATTAGGTGTAGGACCATATTCTTACTTTTACCACCAGTAGTGTTACCCTAGTGTCCAGGAAATACCAAATTATCACAGTTAGAAAAGAGTCATATCACGTCCTTTAACGACAGCTGGATCGCCAACAAAAGAGAGAGAACGCGATGGTAAAAGAGTATACATTTTCGTTATTGGCTGCTATGACCAGGATTAATATGGGGACAAAATGACCACTCTGCCGGAGCTTCACACCAGTACTGAGCTAATAGCCCAGACACTACAGCGAGAGTTTCCTCTGGTGTTTCTTCACCGCTGCCAAGCAACTGGTTCAATTAGGGATCCAAATCCTCTGACAGGAGAACTCCCTCAACACGTCAAGGTGGACAACTTGCGAGGGGGATATTGCAAAGGAGTTTGCTAATTAGCATCACAATAAAAAAAAACACTTCACATACGTTCCTGTTACTAATGCATGAAAATACATTTCTGTCAATTTGTATTTTATTGGCTATATTTCAAAATCCTAAATGCATACTGTTGTTACCAATTTGACTTACTGAGCAAATGACGCAATGTAACTTTTTAGTTACGAATGAAAGTTTTGAAGAGGTGACATTTTAATCTATAGATTATCAAAAAAGTGTACTCTCTTAACTTTTGCACATATGCGAAAAGCCACCCTACTTAAGATATATATTCTTAGGTTTCTAACTTACGATGAGTCGCAACTTAACAGAAAGTGTTGTTACTTTCTAGAAACTTTTGGCTTTTTTATAATACAACTGAAGAGAGGACAATACAGGATTTAGAAAAAAAAATGAATACTGAGGAGGATTCTAAGAAGTGCTTTACTCTGAGAGAGCTATTTTAAAATTTCCAATTAAACACTGTTACCAAAGTAATAGGGGGGATTCCAAGAAAATTTCATTTTTGGTTGTGAAAATATGCATTGAGGAGCTGAATATTATACCACACAGTCTCTTTGGCATATGGTCCACACACACATTGAGAGAGAGAGAGAGAGAGAGAGAGAGAGAGAGAGAGAGAGGAGAGAGAGAGAGAGAGAGAGAGAGAGAGAGAGAGAGAGAGAGAGAGAGAGAGCTTACTTTTTATTAAGTACCCCACTCCAAACTGATTATTCTTAAAATTACAATAAAATATATTTGATGGACAGCTGCTTTCATAAAATCTTTAATTAATAAATCAAAAGCAGAGTACTGAAGAGCTAAAATTTAATAATTAAAGTACAGCCAAAAATTGCATCCTCACAATGTACTTAACGCACCTCACCCTGAGATAGTTTTGGTGCGCTATACAATTCCACAACTAGCACCAAAACCCAACCCAATGGGAAGTTAATCTGAAGAAATTGCACTTAAGTGGTGAGTGCCGGAGTAAAATTATATATAAATAGAAGTTTCCATTTTATAACATACTGGTATGTGTGTGACTCTGGATTAACATAGTTGTAATCTTCATTCTGTTCAAAGATGGCATTCACCAATGTCACTTGTTAAGAAATGTGTTGTTTCAAATTCAATGATTCTGGGCTACTTGGTTTTGCCATATCTGGACGAACTTCGGGAGAGATTGTTCCTCGATTAGAATGAGGCACTTCCACTTTAAGATTTACAACACAACAATTTGTCCTTATTTAAAAGATACGAAGACACATTTATTTACAAGCATTTTTCTCTTATATATTAAGTTTTATTAAAATGTTAATAAGTGAACCCTTGTGTATATATATATATATATATATATATATATATATATATATATATATATATATATATATATATATATATATATATATATATATATATATATATATATATATATATATATATATATATATATATATATATATATATATAATGTCTTCCTCCAGGTGAACACAGCACTAGCAGCCAATCGCCGCCGAGCCAGCCAAGTTGCTGCCATCATCATGAAAAATTCCCTCCTAGTGACCGAAAGCCCATATTATAACCTGTCCTTGCAATACATACACCTTGCCCCGGATAATGACCAAAACCCTTCAAAACAATCATCTAGTCATACACCATCTTTCATATCTCTTCCAGTTCACAAGGAACACATAATACATTTGCACAATATGTCTACAAGTGCTAGTCATTTACAGTCACATGGCATAATACGGGCTCCGTCACAATCTAATTTAACTTCGTCATCACTATCACCATTATCATCGTCGATGTCATCTTTAGCATCAACTTCACTGTCATTAGACAGACTACCACCGTCTAGTAATCCCAGAGTAAGGCATTCTAAAGAGCGAGGCGCTTTAATCCAAGGAAGCACCTCACTGAGTGTCATAAACACATCATCCAACAACTTCTTCATCTCGTCATTATCGTCTCCAGCACCGTCCTTATCTCATCATAAGCACGATATAAATAGTGTAAACACTTCAACTAAAGTTTTACAAAATCATAAAAATAAAACTGCGACAGACAAAACCATGTATGACATCAACAATAACAAAAGTGACAAAATGAACGATAAACAGAGCAGAAACAGTAACGAACTTAGTGAAAAGTCAATGAGAGATCACAGAAAGAGAGAGGAAAATGTTAGAAAACGATTCTTCCGCAAGTTGGGCTGTGCTGATAGCGATATATGCGATAGTGAAAAGCCATATTATGAAAATCACAAAGTAGTCATAAATAAACAAATAAGAGAAAACCAACAGAGAAAGAATGAAACAAAGAATAAGAAAAGGTGTGTTAATGACAGCCATAAAGAATGCTACACGGAAAGGAAAGATGTTCCTAAAGTAACAGAAAAATTTGTAGCGGCGCCTGTTGCAGCGTATTCTTTGGCGACCACCGCCAAACCCTCCGAATCCATAGAGAGTGAATCGGAGAGCTTACCGACAGAATTTAGTCCCTCGGAGAAAGACTTCGAACCTCTTTATCTACGAGAAGACGACAGTTACGACAGTGCTGACGAAGAGGTCGATACTTTGCCTTCTACACCACCCGATATTACGACCAAGGCAACAACACCAACGGATAAGGAGCTTCGGAAACTTTCTGTATGTCCAGAAATACCACCTGGATTACGTAAGTTATACAATGACTTTCTTTTAATACTGAACAAGTGTGAACAAGATTAAGCCAATACCTCCGCAACTTTTAAAATCTTAGATATTACGATAGTAGAAATAGTACTAAAATACTAATGAATAACAATAATGATGATAAAAATATTACCCAAAATCAAGCTTGTTACAGTTTGATAATAATAATAATAATAATAATAATAATAATAATAATAATAATAATAATAATAATATTTTTGTTATTTTTATTATTATTATTATTATTATTATTATTATTATTATTATTATTATTATTATTATTATTATCATTATTATTATTATTATTATTATTATTATTATTATTATTATTATTATAACAAGAAAAATCTAAAACATAGATATAAAATAAATGACTCCAATACAAACAAACATTTGTGTATAACTAATGGATTAATGACTTTAAAAAGTTTCTTCATTAGTCACTTAGATCAAAACTGAGATATGTCGGTAGGTATAATAATTTGGCATAAGCCAAGAGACAGGGTAGCAAATGACATTCTCCGCCACATTCATTCTAAAAATACCCACAGTATTCAATATATACAAATTTATAAGAAAAAATATGTAAAAAGTAAAAATAAGTGTGGCTAGTCATGTTAAAAATTTATTTAAAAATGTTCAAAGCAATTTATACATAGTGTCCCATGTCACCACCCGAGTTTCTAATGAAAGGTTATAAAATATGGAAACATTTTTCAGAAATGAAGTAACTGCCAACAGATCACATGCATTTCCCAAAATCTTCTTTAGATACTTGTTCTTTAAAGAGAACTGCACTCTCCCATACGGGCAGTGGCTAAAAAAGCACTGACAAGTGTCACAGTGCGGAGCCGTTCTCTCCACGCCAATTGCCAGCAACCAAATGTGTGTAAGAAGTGTGTGGCCTATACCTATCCTCGTTAAGACCATTTCTGCTTTACGATCCGATGTTCTAGGTCTACATCAGCAAAAGATAGAGTCCTTGACAGATTTGTTTAAAATTATAGGGCAAACTACTCCAGTGGGTTTTCCAATCATTAGGGAATAAAGGATTTTATTAAATTATAAACATCTGTATGATGGATCTGAATCTTTGAGGGTTGATAATCATAACTGACTCTCTTGGCCAAAAAGTCAACTCTCTCATTTCCCTTGATACCCACATGTGCTGGGACCCAATAAAAAACAAAATTTTTACATCTAGCATAGAAACAATACAACCATGCTTGACTCTTCTCTAGTAGCAGATGTACTGGGTCATAAGAACTTATTGCCTGGCTGGAAGACTTTGAATCAGAGTGAATAAAAAAATTTCTGAAGTGGTTAAAGAAAATGTTAAGAGGAGCACCATTGATGACGACCAGTTCTGCAACGAAGACTGAAATCTGTAGAGGTAACAGTTCACTATGTTCTTTTCTTCCTTCATGGACAAATGCAATGCCAACTTCATCCTCTGGTTTAGATCCATCTGTGAAGCCCTGCTTGTAAGCACTATGCTCTGAATTATTTTTCTTATGAGTGTGACACTGGAAAGGGCAAGAAAATTACCCTCAACAGGCCCGGGAGCCAAGAAAACATTAGGACGAAAAAGTAGAAGCTTAAAGACAAGGTAGAAATATAAGAAACACACAACAGGAAAAGGACAAGCTGAAAGAATAGTTGAAGTATTGAGGACCTACAGATACAGAAGGATTAGGCCATGAGATGACAACAGATCAGCTTTTGAAGGAAGATAGGTTATAAGAAATAGGAAAGATAGAAGGAGGAAGATAGTTCTAGAGTCTGTAGGTGGATGGAAAGAAGTAATCGTTGCACCAACCAATCTTCGAGTTACAAATCTCCTCACAGTAATTGTGAAAAGAGGCTACATGGCTTAGCAGTGGGGGCGGTATGTAACTCGCCAACTCATCAGAGCAACGATGAAAGTAGAAGCGATAGAAAAGAGAAAGGGATGACACCTTACAGCAAAGAGAAAGATTATCCAGATTTAAAGTAAGAGAAGGGACATTGATGAGTCTGATTGCCTTAGATTTAATCCTATAAAGTATAAGAAGAAGCACCGCAGATGTGTGAGAAGTATTCCAAGCGGGGACGGACAAGACCTTTATGGATTTCAAGGAGTTGGAGAGAGGAAAAGTGATGGCAAAAACCAAACAAACCCCCAAACTTATTACATGCTGATTTAGAAATTTGGACTATGTGACTCCTCCGAGATAAGTTACAGGCTATCTGGATTCCTAAACTTTTAATAGAATTTAGAGGGTAAATTTCGTTAGTTTTGAAGGAAATAGGGCTATCAGAAGGAGAGGATGAAGAGATAGCCACATACTGTGCAATAGAGGCCTTAAATGTATGAGGAATCTATCCCTGTTCACATCACTAGACTCATCTTTATATATCTCTTCAAGGTTACAAACCAGCTGAGATAGATTATCCACGGAGAATACCCAAGTTCTTTTAACTTGCTCACATTCAAAGATTCTAAACCTATCTGATGACGCTGTTCAGAACATTGAACATCCAGCGGCTTTGATGCATGCAGTCTAAATTGGCTGCATCTGCCACCGTTGGGCAGTCCAGTAAATCGGTTAGGATATCAATCTGCACCTTTTGTTCTAACTAAATAACAGGGACAATTCTTCTCATCGAAGAGAAATTGGAAGTTCATCAGCATCCACCAGTATACTCTCTGTGGGAGAGCTGTGAGAAGCACCAGTGCAGATATGCAATGTCATATGATGCAATGCATCTAGTTTCTGCAAGGTGGTTTTCGAAGCTGATAAGTATGCCTGGCATGCATCTACAAAACTTTGATCAACACAGAGATCATAGAAGTTGAAGGAGTAGTTCCTTATCAGTCCCCCAATCAAATGATGAAATAACTGTAAGGTAATTAAAGAATGTTTTACTCTTCGAGCAAGTTCCATCACATGTGATCTTAAGCTAAGTTTATGACCAAGGGTGACACCTAAAAACATTACTTAATTTACATATGGCAAGATGTAATTTTTTATCTTCAATGTGGGAACGAGGTCTTTTGTCCTGAAAATATGAAGCCATGTTTATCAGTCCAAAAATATGAACCCATGATTATCAGTCCAGCTAGATATAGCATTACTTGATCTCTGAAGCTTTTGGAGAATCTCCACTGCTATCGTGCCCGAAGTATAATGTACAATGCCATCAGCAAACAGAGAACCTCTAACTCCAAGTGGAATATGATTGATAACCCCATTAAACACCCCATTGAACAGTGGTGTTAAGTACACTCCCCTGTGGTACTCCTTCTTCCTGATCAAAGAAGTCAGAATACTCTGAGCTTTCGGTTCGATAAGAAGGAATGAAGAAATTTTAACATGCATTCAACGATCCCTAATCAGAGAGGTGATTTAAAATTCCATATCTCGTAGGCTTTTGTCACATCAAAAAAAGCCACAAATAGTTTGCTTCGTCTGTGCAAATGATGTCTGAATTTCCCTGGTCAAGAGAGATACAGGGACTATAGTTGAACGGAACCCAAACTGCCAGGGTGAAATTGGACATTTCTTCTGAAGGTAATAGACTCAAACATTCTCTCAAACAACTTACAGACACAAGCTGTTAAGGCAATATCGCTATAGTTACTATGATGGGTAGTGTCTCTTCCTTTCTAAGCAATCGGTATTATTGTAGACTGCCTCAATGTGTCTGGGATAATCCCAGACTTCCAAATCTTGCTTAGGATCTAAAAGAAGTAAAAACATCAATATATACATACTTCTTAAAAAAAAAATAATTGAGGCTTTAAACAATTCAAAGTCAAGTTAAAAACTAAATATCTAAAAATTTACAAAGCAAGATATAATGTCTCACATAGATATACGAATTTTTAATTAAAGGTTAAGAATATGGGAATATTTTTGAAAAATGATGTGACTGCCTGCAGATCACAAGCATTTCTTAGAATCTCCCTTAAAGGCTTGTTATTCAAATAGAATTGCACTCTCTACCCCTGAAAGCGAGGACAATCTAAAATAATATGGGCAACGGTTTAAACTCGCCAACAGGCGCCACAGTATGAAGCCGATCTCTCCATGCCACTTACCAGCAACCAAAACTAGCACCAGTAGTAGGAGCCATTACAATGATATATTTATGCCCAATTAAATATTCATATTCTATGCACTTAGCATCATTGAGCCTCATTTAAGCCATAATTAATTATGGTGTTCCTGTAAACACAGTTTTAGATAATAATTTTTCAAAAGGCTATGCCTTTGTTTCTTCATATCTGGAGAGCACTTTGTCTTTGTGTCTTTATAATTTTCCTTTGTGAATACACTTTGAATCAGCATTGGTGGTAGGCGTTGTAAACAACAATGAAATGTTTTACCTTCAATTATAACTTGTCTTTCTTTAAGGAAATTTTTTAAGAAAAGGAAGCAGACTGTTGGGTTATCTTCTAAGAATGCTGGAACACCATGACTAGCACGAAGAACAACAACTAAATCTGCAGATGAAGCCATCATTAATATCACAAGTGGAAATTTCAATGTATACTGCCCCCTTGGGTAGTATACATTTACAAGTGGAAGTTTCAGCCTGTCCTATCTCCAGTGTTTTTTAAGCCACTAACATCAGGCAGCTCACAGTATGGTGTGTCGTATGTAGTCTGATAATACCACAAACTCCAGAGAGTTACACTCTGAAAAGGGGAGGAATGCATCATTCAATTTGTGGTCAGACCCCTTACATTGCTAAGCTATGCTGGTCGGGCGACAAGAGGTGTCCTAGATGCGGTATGGCAGTGTCCTCAATGTGGTATGGTGGTGTACTCAACATATTACATTTGTTGAATCAGGGAGTTATCAAATGCAGGGGGAAGGCCATCACCAATCGTTGGGTTGCCAAATTGCCGAGGAGGATTTCAACTTTGAAGAGTCTTTCATCAATTGTAAGAGTGGTCCTCAGATATTACTAAATAGTAGTCGCCACTCCTCAGAATGGACAATCCTGTAGTGTTATCTTAAACCTAGAAGATGAGGGTTTTCAAAAGTCTCAGTTGCTCAATTAAGTTTATTACGACTTATCTAAGTGGCTACTAAAACAATGCAAATTTCGGAAATGTAAGTTGAGTCTCTGAATAGGCAGTCCAGATATCTCTGGGATGCTGCAGGGGCATTTAAAGCCCAGAGGATATAAATGCATATTCAAACATTCCAAATGGGCTTATCACTGCAGTTTTTTTTAATATCATCAGGATTCACATGAATTTGGTAATAAGCTTTCAAGACTGGTAAGTATAAAAATCTGGCATAAGCCAAGAAGCAGGGCAACATAGGCCACTTGCCATCACTTTAATTCTAAAACTTATTTAAAAATTTTTAAAATGAAAAATAAAAATTGTGGCCAGTCACTTACCAACAGCCAGCTGTGTGAAGTTTGTGTAGCCTATACGTAACCTCATTAAGACAATTTCTACTCTGTGATCCGACGTTCTAGGCATACACCAGCGAGAGACAGAGTCTTAGGCAGATTTAAGTTTAAAATTTGAGCGCAAACTGCTCCAATGGGTTTCCAAACTCATTAAGTATAAAAGTCTAATTAAATCATAAACATCTGTATGAAGGATCTGAATCTTTGAGGATCAATAATCATAAATGTCTATCTTGGCCAAAAAGACATCTCTCTCATTTCCCTTGATACCCATACGTGCTAGAACCCAACAAAATACTACCTTTTTACACCTAGTACGGAGATGATACAACCATGATTGAATCTTTCCTACTGTCAGGTGTACTGGATCATAAGACCTTGTTGCAGGGACAGAAGACTTTAAATCTAAGTGAATAACAAATTTTCTTAAGTGGCTAGAGAAAATGCAAAGAAGAGCAACAATGATTGCAACCTGTGAAGACGGAACACTGTGGAGAGGCAACCGTTCACTACACTCTTTTCTTCCTATATGAGCAAAAGCAATGCCAACCATCCTCTGATTTAGATCCATCTGTGTAGATCTGCTCATAAGCACTATGCTTTGATATATGTGCAAGGAATCTGACCCTGGTCACATCGCTAGGCTTATCTTTTTGTATCTCTTCAAGTTTGCCAACCAAGGGAGGTGGGATTAGCCATGGAGGATACTCAGGTTCTTTTAACTTTCACATATTCAAAGATTCTAAACTAATAAGATGACGCTGTTCAAAATATCGAACATTCAGTGGTTTTGATGCGAGCGGTAAAAATTCGCTACATCTGCCAGGCAGCCCAGTAAACTGGTTAGGATTTCTATCTGCACCTTTTATTCTAACTAAATAATGCAGGGACAGTTCTTCTAATCAGAGTTAAAGTGAAAGTTCATCAGCATCCACCAGTATGCTATCAGTGGAGTATGTGCGATAAGAATCAGTACAGATACGCAGTGCCATCTGATGCACAAAATCTAGTTTCTGCAAGGTGGTTTTGCAAGCTGATGAATACACCTGGCATGCATAATCAAAGTTTGATCGACACAGGTATCGATAAAATCATAAGAGTAATTCTCTATCAGACCTTCGATCAATTGATGAAATAACTTTAAGTAAATTTAGAGAATGTTTCACTCTTTGAATGAGTTCTATTATGTGTGATCTAAAAGCAAGTTTAGCATCAAGGGTGACTCCTAAAATCTTTACTTCATTTACATATGGCAAGATATCATTTTTTAACTTTAATGCCGGGATATTTTCTTGTCATGTGCTTGATGAAACCATTAAGTTCTACATTGAAGAGTGTGGTACAATCACACTCCCCTGTGGTACTCCTTCTTCCTAATTAAGGAAGTCATAATGTTCGACACCAATTTGAACTCAGTAGTGTCAGGTAGTATCATAGGCATTTGCCAGTACATTGTTTTGTCCGTCCAAATGATGTCTGAAGTTCCCTGGAAAAGAGAGATATAAGGTCAATAATAGAGCAATTTTTTTTTTCGAAACCCAAAATGCCAGGGTCTAAAGTAGACCTTTCTTCTCAAGGTAATAAGCTAATCGAGCTTTCACCATCCTCACAAACAACTTACAGACATAATTTGTTAAAGGAATAGATTAAAGTTACTAAGCAGAGTAGTGTATTTATTTTCTTAGCGATCAGGACTATTGTAGATACCTCCATGTGACCAGAGCAAGTCCATAGTGAATGCTATCACTGCCATGTGATGTGTTTGATGACTTCTTTAAATTGGAATTCATCTCCTTCATGGTGAAATCCATATTATAATAAATGTCAAGAGGAGCAGAGTTTAGAGAAATCTGATAGCTCCAAATGATTTGGAACTAGAGAAAATAATTCTGGGCACTCAAAATACTACTAGTGTACTGTAAAAGGATTTCAGGTGTTTCTTTGTGTCATGTAACCAGTTCATTCTTTCTCTAAATGGCTGGAATTGGATTTGGTACAAACTTTAAGCTCAATTTCCTGATTTTATTCTACACTTTGACCATAGGAGTATTGGAAATTATACTGTTAGCATAATTTATCGATTAAGTATATTTCATCTGTTTATAGCAACGTTTCAAATTTGCAAGGTTTCGTTTGTGGACGACTTTATTTGTGAGGGCCTAGTGTTGCATCAGTTTGCAAAAGGTCGCAAGGCAAATATTTCTTCTGGTTTTTACATTATTCCACCACGGAACAGTTGGCCAACCAGACTTCCTGCTTGTTTTTGGAATGGTCATAACTGCCCCTCAATCACTTTTGAAAATAAATAGTCATAAGCTCCCAAATGGTTGATATAGGTTCTTGAAAAAAACACTCAGTTCTGGCATTAAAGTCTATTACAAGAAAATATATACAGATATACATACAAGAAACTAGACACCTGGGCAAACGGGAGAAACACTAGACATATGTGACTAACTCAGTACGAGGCGATCATTTAGTATAGCATTATGTATGAAGAACACTTATCATTCGCTGTTCACCATAAACCACTCCGTTCACTGACTTGCTGGTTACAATACTATATATTGTTCCAAGGCTCAAACAGTCAAATTGGCCTTCAGCTATCAGTAAAATATACTAGCTAACAGCCGAGCTGGCAGTAATGGAACATAAGACAATAGTAAAACATTAAATACACATAGTAAGAAATCAATATACATAGTACAGCAAAATATGCAGATGCATAAATGCCTGTCTGTACATTCGAGCACTCACTATCTGTTCGTATGTATGTTCACGCATATATTCACACCTCCTTCTCCCCTCACGCTCATAGCACCATTTTGAGTGGACTCTGTTTTCCATGAGTTGAGGTGAAGGATGTGGTAGAGTGTAGGGATTATCTACAGGGCTTATTAATGCTGAACAAGGGGCCACAGGGACATGGGGAAAAGGGTCAACATTAGGCGAGGGGCCAGTACGGAGCTGTCGACAATTCCGCCACCAGACTTGTCCGCTGGGAAGACATACCTCGTACTCCCTGGACCTACCACAGCCCAACAGTGTGAGGTCGGGTCTTAAATTTGGACACGCTGGCCAACAGTGAACTTAGCAAGGGAACGGGCATGAGAATCATATTGGCGTTTGACTTGTTCAGTATGAGTGGCAGCTTGGTGGTCGACGTCCTCAGTCCTGGCTTGCCATTCCTTGGAGAAGGACTCTGGGTAGGCCGGGACACAGAAGCGGAGTGGGTGGCCATACAGCACGTGGGCGGGTGAGCGACCTGTAGATGTAGGGATGTTGCTTAGCTTAGGAGACCTCTGACGAAGTCCTCACAGTCAATATTTCCATTTGGCGCTGTCTTCAAAATGAGGTGCATTCCAGACTTGACTGCCGCCTTGGCATGTCCATTTGATTGGGGATAGTGGGGTGAGGACCTCACATGGTTAATGCCCCAATGTTCTCTGAAGTCCTGGAAGTCAGCGCTGTTAAATGATGGGCCTCCATCAGTCCTGAGGCGGAGGGGAACACCAACTTCTCAGAAGAGTCTGCAGACAATCCTGACAACTCTTGAAGCCATCATGTGGGTCCACGGGGTACGACCACTGGTTAGCCTGACAGTCTGTCCACATTTACCAGTAGTGGTTGCCCTGCAATCTGGAAGAAATCAGCGGAGACAAACTCAAAAGGCCTCATAAGGTAATCGTCAGATTGGAAGGGTTCCTGCTGCTGGCTAGGCTGGAGTGCCTGGCATGACTTGCAGGCAGTGACAATGTTCTTGATATTGGAGTCAATGCCAGGTCAAAGCACAGTCTGCCTAGCTTGGCGCTTTGTCGCTTCTACATTACAGTGGCTATCATGGAGGTGGGCAAGTATACGCTGACAGAAGGTAGCAGGAACAATGATCCGCTGAGCATACAGAATCAGCTTCACATCAGTGTAGAGATTTACCTGTATCTTCCGGTATGGGAGGATGGATCTGTGTAAATCAAAGCAGTCTGAAAGTAAGCTGGAAGACATGCAGATGAGAAGCTGTCTGTAGGTGGGATCCACTCTTGCTGTGGGTTGGAGCTCCTGAGGGGTGGTTTCGGATTCCGTAGATGGTAATGACTCGTCCACTGTGGTGATGATGTTGCTGCTAACGATACGTCGTACATCACACTCAGTCTCGTCCTCAGGCATGGGCCAGCTAACTGTGGCTCTGGATAGTGTGTTAGGGATACAAAACTGCTTCCTAGTGAGCCACACGGCCATAAAAATGTAGGGCAATCCCTTATCCTTCAATCTATGGAGACAGGGATTCTCAACTGCATCCAAGATGTAGGAATTGAGAATGGGGATCAGTGGACAGTGATCAGTCATGAGGGTGAAGTTGGGCAGACCACATAGGTACAGTCTGCACTTGGACGTGGCTCAGGCAACGGCCAACAATTCAAATGTGGTGCATCGAGTCTCGGTGTTCATCAGGAAATGAGTGTCACACTAAACCAGATGCATTCGTCCTTGGCATAGTCCTGAAGGAGGGCATATCTGATCCCATAGACACATGAGGCATCCATTTGAAGCACAACAGGCAAGGCTGGGCTGAAGAGCACTAGGACAGGTGGTGAAAGCAGAGCTTCCTTTACACGCTCAAAAGCCTTGTTGTGGTTTGGAGTCCAGGTGAATAAATGCTTGAGACTCATCAGAATACTTAAATGTTGGGCTGTGCCTGCAATGTCCTGGGTGAAATCTGCCAGTTGATCCACCAAGCCCATGAAGGAATGCAGATCAGTCAGGTTAGCAGGTTTGGAAAAGTTACGGATGGCGCTAACCTTATCTGCATCTGCGGAGATGCCATCTCTACTGAGAATGTAGCCACAGAGATCGACATTAGAGATGGCCATGATGAACTTGTCCTTGTTTAAGGTGATGACATGCTCGCTGCACCTGGTCAGCATCTGGTGAATCCACCATAAGTGTGCAGGAGGAAAGTCCTTGCTGAGCAGGAGGATGTCGTCCATGACAGAAGGTGCCACTGGTTTGGTGGCTGCACAGCCCATGGGTGTTTTGCAGTGCTTGAACCTGCCATATGGCATGATGAAAGTGGTGAGGTGTCAGTCCTCCTTGGAGAGCCCCATCTACCATTAGCCATGTAGGGCATCTGCGGTGCTGAAGAACTTGGCAGATGGTGTGACACTGTGGACGGCGAAGAGCGGCGTAAAAAAGGGATGTGCAGGGTGGAATACTTGACTGCTCAACTTAGTCAAGTCAGTTATGATCCAGACACTGTTAGATTTAGATTCCATGACCATAGGGTGGTACCATTCAGAGGGCTGATCACATGCAGACTCGATAATCCCCTGTTTAACCATCAAGTCAAGCTCTTCTTTCACCTGACTCTGAAAGGCATAGGGGATTGGCAGAGGCATGTGAGTAGTGAAGGGAACGAAGCCAGTTTTCAGGTGAATCTTCATGGGGTGACTGACCATCTTCTTGAATGGAACTGCCTGGAGGTTCGCCTTTGATACTTGGACATCTCTGAGCTCGTGGAAAAGAAGTCCCGTGCAGTAGAAGGTGATGATGTAGTGGGGAGAGGCAACTCAAAGCATCTTTTGACGTGTGTAATGGCGAAGTTGGGCTTGGGGAAGCCAGGTGAAATAATAGTCAACTTCTGATGTGGCTGAAAGAGAGGATAGGTGTCTAAATACCTTTATGTACCTGGATCTTGGAAATGCAGGAATTGTTACCAAGCTTCAGGATAGCTTAAATCCATCCCAAGACAGGAGACATCTGAGATACATTGGCATTGAGTATAGTTGTAGCAGGCAGAGGCTGAAGACTGATCCTAGGAATCTGCAGCAGCTCAAGGTGGCAGATGTCAATTATGGTGACATCATCCCATATCAGGTATGTTAGGAGAGACATCCCTGTCAACAGGCATGGAAGAATCCTGGCCTCCAGGAGTATTAATATCAATCAGAATTTCTTCAGAGCTTTCTAGCTCTATATCTGAAAGTTTTTGGTTATGGTAGATTGCTGATTAGTTTTAGGAGTCTTGCTTGGAGGAAAGCTCATAATCAAATCAAGGGCCTCAAGTTTTGAATAAAAATCGAGTATCTCCCAGTGATTGGCAGAACTGCCAGTATATGCTTTTTCCCTGCTGTTGATGGCTTAACAAAGGCATCAGCATCAGAAGGAGAGGTGTTCTTGCCTGCACCTTAAGGCTTAATGTTTTTGTCCACACCTAAGGGTTTATCTACGGTATTTTAGGAAGTATTTGAAGTGGTTTTTGTTGCTGATGAAAGTAAAGGTGATTTTACTTTGACAGCATATGTAACACCAGGTTGTAAGTTTCTCTGTTTGAGCATATCATTTGCTCTACTGATGCTTATATGTTCAGATTCTGCATGAGCTAATTCTTCAGCATCAATTAGGTAAGAGGGACATTTTTTGCCTAATGCCTCATGATCGCCGTTTCACAACAAACACACCTGACTAGTTGTACAGACTCCATGTAAGGGTCCTCCACAAATCTTACAAATCAATGACACATGGCATTGTTTTGTGGTATGGCCCAAAAGCGAGCAGCTTCGAAATTGGATGGGTATGACTTCATAAGGTGTAACTGGTAATAACTCTCGGTCAACCAGAACAAACTCTGGTCTTTGATCATTCCAGAAAGTGAGGAGCAGCAGTGGTGATTTACCATCCCTCAGTCCACTACGATTTACATTAACTACTTCAGAGGGGAAATAGGTCTGAGCTTCATCAAGTTCCATTTGAAATAAGTCTAAAGACCTAACAACTCCCCTGACATACTTGAAGCTTAAATACAGCCTAATTTCTGAGACAAGAAGCTGCCAATCCTTACTCGGCATTGCAACAGACTGTTTCTGTGAGTTTTTGGCTAAGAAGTTCAACCATTTTTCTCTGAAGGTTTATCCTGACACAAATAAGACAGGTGGTTTGCCCATATATCTTTAACTATAGCCTCTGGCTAGTACAGTTGTAACACGATGGCTTCGCATTCACGAGGTCGAGAGATCGGTTCCCGTCCAAGACCGAGAGTTTAAGCTGTTTACTGGAAGGTTACTGCTGTGGCTGGTCACCACAGTGGGGGGTTGGGGCTTACCCCAGCTGATGAATACCCATTGTATATTGGAAACAAAGGTTATTAGTATTAGCTCGACTAAGATGGAAGTCAAATAGTGCACAAACATGAAGATGATGCTACACATCTCTTAGAACCACTTGCTATTTACCACTGCAGAGCTTCTTTTGTTCTTGAACAATTTTCACGATGTATAGGAGCAGAATAAAACATCATTCTCAGAAAAAAGAAATGGGGGCGTTAAGTGTAAATTTCTCAAATGGAAATAACTCCACATGCAAGTCATTAGTTCTATTATCATGACTGTTGAAAGCCTTCTGAGCTACAGATTCAGTACAGAAGAGGATCATGATGTCACCATTATCAGTACTAGGGTTATAAATAATTTTTGCTGTCTTTCCATATGACTGAAAAGCATTAGAAATTTCTCCATACGTGGAGGGTGGCCAATTCATTAGGTGCAGGACCATACTTTTACTTTTACCACCAGTACTGTTGCAATTCATAATTATCACAGAAGAAAGTCACATCATATCCTTTAACGTCAGCTGGGTCGCCAACAGAAGAGAGCTAACGTGATGATTTGTGTGTAGAAATATCCATTATTGACTGCTATGGCCAGATTAATATGTGGACATAAAATGATCACACTGCCGGAGCCCCATACCACTGATGAGCACTTCATCGAAATGCCCCCACTCCAAGCAGGACATGGGGGTCTCTCCCAGCGGTTAAGTATAGACGAGCCATCAAGTAGCCAATAGCCCAGACTCTACAGTGGGGGTTTCCTCTGGTCTGTCCTCACTCTTGTCAAGGAGCTGGTCCAGTAAGGGATACAAATTTTCTGGCAGGGGAGTCCCCTCTCCACGTCAAGTTGGACTACCTGCGAGGGGGACCAAAACTGGAAGAAAAAATTTCCTTATCACGCTGTTTTTTTTTTTTTGTTTTTTTTCTAAAATTATTGTATACAACACCACTTTTGCTGCAAAAAGATCTAAAAGCTCAAACTAACTGAGAATTTTAATTGTGTTCCTTTGTAATTTACTCTCCTTATTCTATTACCTAAGTAAAGAGCTAATGATCCTTCTTTGTTTTTAAAGTATTTGCTTACTACGTCATTTCATGTGCCATAAAAACATTAATAAAAATGAAAGATATACTAAAACTATTAAATGAGTATAAATTTTATGTACTGTGTTAAGGAATAACTTCTCAGTCAGTCTAAAAATCCATCTTTCATCTGATCACATATCTACATACTCACTTCAAGCTTTTATACAAAATTAAAAATCT
>JAXCGZ010009597.1:62500-75000 GCA_037179515.1 Halocaridina rubra
TGCACTGAACCCGGAATTGAGGTAGCTGAAGACCAAAATTTGAGAATTTATGTATTTAACGTGTCTTAGTGAGGACAAATGTGACTTTCGAATATGGGAGAGGAAAATATGCCATATGAATAACCTTGAGTAGAAAACTAGTGACAATTAATGAATGAGTAAGGCATTAATCTATTAACCTATGAAGATTTATTATTAGCAAGTGGTCTGATAAAGCAAACCCTCTACCTCAGGCAGGAAACGTCACCTTCAACAAGGGTTCCATCATGAATGCGGGCTTTATGGAAGCCTGGCAACGAAGTGACGCCAACTGTTTTGTCTTTCATGATGTTGATCTCCTGCCAGAAGATGACCGGAACATGTACTCCTGCCCTCCACAGCCCAGGCACCTTTCAGTTGGAGTCGATACACTTGGATATAAGTAAGTTTAACCATAATGACAGCATTCTAAGAGCAATTATAAAGACATGACATGACTGATTTCAGTGGCACTTTTTGTTTAAAGCTTCAGTTCTCGTCATAATACTTTCCAGAACGTGAATTATTTACTTTAACGACACCTGGGTTTGTCAAGGTGCTATGCCACTCCCTATGCTTCTCATTTTCAAGGGGTTCCGGAAAAAAAAAAGCTTTAAGAATTCAATATGTATATTTTGATGGATAATGACCTCCCTAAATGAAAACCTCAATTTCCTAAATATACAAATTTTCATTTTATACTTGCAAGACTCATTTTTTTAATGCAGATTTTATATTTGCAGGTTACCATATTTCCTTCTGGTGGGTGGTGTTTTAAGCGTGCGAGGTGACCATTTTTTAAGGCTCAACGGTTATTCTAACATGTACTGGGGATGGGGAGGAGAAGACGATGACATGGGATACAGGTAAACGAGACATTACATTGTATACATTCTTGAGGATAATTATTTTCTTTTTTCATCTGAACCTAAAAATTTACACCTTAAAAGGGTACATCTTTTTGAAGCGACGTTTATGGGGTTCTATTCTCCATCAGCATAGCAGAAGAGGCTGATATATATATATATATATATATATATATATATATATATATATATATATATATATATATATATATATATATATATATATATATGTATATATATATATATATATATATATATATATATATATATATATATATATATATATATATATATATATATATGTGTGTGTGTGTGTGTGATTACCTAATTGTGATTACCTAATTGTGTTTACGGGAGAGAGCCCAAAGCTCGTATCTTCCCGTCTCCTGATCGGTTCCATTTTTAGACTTAGTGATACTTATCATACCTGTCCTTAAAACTATGGATTGAGATAGCATTAACTACCTCCTCGCTTAGCGAATTCCAATTATCAACTACTCTTACACTGAAAAAGTATTTCCTTACATCCTGCAAACAAGTTTTCTTACGAAGCTTCAAACTATGACCTCTAGTTCTAGAGCCAGCCATATCGAAATATCGATCCCTATCCACTCTATCATAACCATGAAGGAATTTAAAGACTGTCACCATATCCCCCCTTACTCTTCTAGCTTCGAGTGATGGCAAGTCTAATTCCCTCAGCCTCTCATCATAACCGAGATTGCGTATTTCTGGCACCAGTTTCGTGGCATGTCTTTGAACTTTTTCAAGCTTAGCTATGTGCTTTTTCAAGTGCGGATTCCAAAAGGGGGCTGCATATTCGAGTTTTGGCCTCACATAGGTTACATAAATATTTCTGAACATTTCCTTGTCCATGTGCCTGAAGGCTACCCTTACATTTGATAAGAATGCATATGCTGCCCTTACTACGCCATTTATATGTATTTCTGGAGACAAATCTGCCAGTATGTTTACTCCTAGATCTCTCTCATTTTCTGTCTCTTGAAGTTGTACTCCAGCCACCGAGTAGTCAAGCTTGGGCCTTCTTGCACTTGTACCCATTCTCATTACCTTACATTTTGAGGTATTGAATTTCATTAGCCACTTTTCTGACCACTCATGCAGATTATTTAGATCCTCCTGAAGTTCTCTACCATTGTTCTCGTTTTTTACTTTCTTCACAATCTTTGCATCATCTGCAAACATATTCATGAATGAATTTACAGACTCTGGTAGGTCATTTACATATACAAGGAACAAAAGTGGCCCTAAAACTGAACCCTGTGGAACTCCACTACTAACTCTTCTCCATTCAGACACTGAGTGTCTTACTCTAACCCTCTGTTCCCTTCCTTCTAAGTAAGTTTTTATCCATTCCAAGACATTTCCACCTATTCTAGCCATTGATTGCAGCTTCCTAATAAGTCTCCCATGTGGAACAGTGTCAAACGCTTTCTGGAAGTCTAGTAATATGCAATCTGCCCAGCCCTCTCTTTCCTGTAAGATTTGGCTTACCTCATCATAAAATTCTAATAAGTTTGTTACTGTTGATCTTCCTTCTCTGAAGCCATGTTGCCTCACTGACAAAAAGTTGAAGGATTCCAAGTGAAGAGAGATATGTTTCCTTAGTAGTTTCTCCATAAGTTTGCAAACTATGCTGGTCAAGGAAACTGGTCTATAGTTCAGAGCCGTATCCCTCCTTCCCTTTTTGAAGATAGGTATCACATTTGCTTGTTTCCAGCATCTTGGAATCTCCCCCGACTCCAGTGACTCCTTAAATATGATACTTAGTGCCACTGATATTGTGTTTGCGCATTTTCTAAGCACATGAGGGGATATGTCATCAGGACCTGTAGCTTTATGAACATCTAAATCCATCAGCGCTTTGCATACCTCTGTGGCTGTAAGGTTGATGTTCTCTAATACCGGCCCTTGAGCTTCTATCACTGCAATCTGAGGGGGTGGGGTATTTTCTACTGTAAATACTGACTGAAACTCCTTGTTCAATTCTTTGCAGATCTCTTCGTCCGTCTCAGTGATGCTTCCATCCGCTCTCTTTAGCCTTAAAACCTGTTCTTTTACCTTCAGTTTTCCTCTGATAAAGTTGTGGAAAAGCTTGGGATTTTCTTTAGCCTTCCTGGTGATGTCCCTCTCATAATCTCTCTCTGCCTCTCTCCTTTTACTTAGGTAGTCATTTCTTGCTCTTTTGTAGGTTTGCCAGGCATTTATGTTTTTTCTCCTCCTATACCTTTTCCAGCATTTGTCTCTCCACTCCTTAGCTCTTTTACACCCATTATCGAACCATTTCTCTCTGGCATGAATTACACCTACTTTGGTGACAGGTATGCAGCAATCTACTATCTTCCCATATTTCTCACAAAAGATGTCATACATTTCTTGTACAGATTTGTTGTAAAATAAGGTTCTCCAGTCAATAACTGCAAAAAGCTCATTCATTTTGATGTAATCTCCTTTCGGATAGTTCCTCCTCATGTCCTCAGTGCCTCTACTCTCAGGAAGAATGTCTTCAATGATATACTCCATCAACAACACACAGTGGTCACTCTTTCCAATTGGTGGTTCATACTCAATATTTTCAATATCCAACACATTATCTGTGAACACCAGATCAAGTAGTGATGGCTCATCCCCACCCCTGGCTCTTGTTGGTTCCATTACATGTTGGTGTAGGAAATTCCCTTGTACGCAATCTAGGAATCTTGCCCCAAATGAGTCCTCACCACTGTGTGGGTCAAGATTTATCCAATCTATCTCTTTATGATTAAAGTCTCCCATAATCAAAATCCTACATTTTTTCTCCCGCGCCATGTTAACAACTGAGTTTATGACTTCAATCGTACCTATATGACTTTCCTCATAAATTTCAAGCCTATTTTGGTTCCTTGGTGGGTTGTATACAACAGTTATTATAATGCTCTCTGACCCAGTATTTATGCGAGCAACAAGAAATTCCCTGAACTCACTTTCTATAGCCAAGTTTATTTCTTCAACTTGAATCCTCTCACTTATGAGCAGTGCTATCCCTCCAGCAGTCCTCTCAGATCTTTCGACCCTTAGTATTCTGAAGCCCTTAGGAAAAACTGTGACACTGTTTATGTCCTCACTCAACTTAGTCTCTGTAATTGCTACTATATCTGCCTTACTGTTGTGAATCCTATCTTTTAATTCTACTGCCTTACCAGCTAATCCATCAGCATTTGTGTATAACAATCTTAATGAGGCCCCATCCCCTGATCTTCTGTCATTATCTTCTTTATCTCCCCTTTGTCTGGAAGTATTCTGTAACGAAAATTTTTCTTCTCTTCTTCATTTCTTTCATCATTTAACCTTCTTGCCTCTTGCAACTAGTTTTTGATCTTTCCCATCTCTTCCTGTGTTCTGTATCGTCTAATGAACACTTCTTTGCATTCTTGAAGGTCTTTTAGACTTTTTTTTCTCAACAATATTTCCCTACATGTCTCCCCTCTCTCAAAGGTTACTTTTGTTGGTCTCGGCTTTCCTTCCCTCGAATATTTACCTAGTTGGTGTATGTTTACAATATCCTCAGGACCACATACTACTCCAAGCTTTCTTATCAGGTCTACAACGTTAGCTTTATTTTCTTCAAGTCTCCCCTGCCATGTTGGCTCCTGGGATTCACTTATGCCTGAGATTACCACTGTCTTCTCCTTATCAAGTGCCTGTCTGATGAGTGGGTTTGCCCTTTCCATCACAACGTCTTTCATTTTTTCGATTACTGTCTCTTTATAGTCAACTGTTTGTATGTTTTCCAGTGCCACCACCTTTACAGCCTCTTTTACTGCCACATTCCCCTTTAGTGCATCAGCAAAGGACGTTTTCATGGCATCATTTTCCATATTCAGCTCCTGGAACTCTTTTCTGAACTGTTCAATGTTTTCCTTAATCTGAACATTCCAAGCAGCAATCTCGTCTCTCTCAGAAGAGAGCAGTGAACTAACATCTAATTCCTTTAGGTTGTCATTTAGCTGTTTGTTTTTATCTTCTTGTTTAGAAATTCTAGATTCTAGTTGACTCTTTTCCCCTTCCAGCTTCTTTATTCTTTTTTCTAGTTCCTTTCTCTCCTGCCCTTGTGCTTTATTTGCTTCCTCCAAAGATCTTATTTGTTCTCTGAGTGTTTCATTCTCTTTCATTTCTCCATCCATATTCCGAATTTTATCATCAAGGCTTATAACCATTTCCTCTAACTTCTTGATTCTCTGTTTAAGTCCTCTGATGACTACCCCTTCTCCCGACCCATGGGTGGGAGAGGTTTGGGACAGAGATGGCTTCATTTTTATGTTCTCCCTCTCACAGAATATAGAAAGAAGACGAGAAAGAGGAAAAAAAAAGAAAAGAGAAAAACTTCTAATTTACCTTCACACAGAATTTTTATATCTCCATATAAGTGCTATTTAGTGACTCAGTTTGTCTCCTTTCTGATAACACACATCTTAACTTAAAAACTTGACCATGGTAATTTAAGTATAAAAAGAAAAAGAAAAACAAAAGTCAAACCTGAAGGAAAATTCGAATTTGTGTTCGAGGTGGCACCCACCTGTTTCTGTTATATATTCTTCCTAACTGATAAACTGACTTGCTAACCAAGATATGTTATCACGGGATTTAGACTTTACATTTAACTCAATATATATACAAAATAACAAAATAGTAAAAGAGAAAGCTAAAAGAAAAGCAAAAAAAATGAAGAAAATAGGACTGCTGTACTACTTGGCAACTTAACTCAGTACTGTTGACAGGTGGGTATTTGGTAATTTTTTTTTCTTTTATTATTCAATTTTTTCGTGTATCAAACTAACTAACTAGTTAATATAAATGGGAAGGATACTGATTTTAACAATATATAGAACCACAGGATCAGGTAAAACGGCTTAAGAGCTTTCCCCAGTTTACACAAAAAATTAGGTAATGTGGTGTGATGGCTCCACGTCTGGCAACTCTTCTAGATTTCCCTCAAGGCAGAAACTGGATGGCAGCTTCTCTCTCTTCCTCACGAAAAAGTTCTCAATTTTTTTTCCTTTAATATGAACAGTCTCGTCTTACAACAAATATTAGTTTTTGTACTCACAATACTCTGCAGGATTTCAGATTTATGGAAATTATGGTAAAGTTTTCCACTAAGCACTTGTGTGTGTGTGTGTGTGTGTGTGTGTGTGTGTGTGTGTGTGTGTGTGTGTGTGTGTGTGTGTGTGTGGTGTGTGTGTGTGTGTGTGTATTGATATGCTTTCACTTATGATAAGGTGTTTGATCATTGCATATGCAACTGTATGGCAGGGATTATATTTAAATGTGAAAACCAGCGACGAGCGAGGTTGAGAAGGGAGAGTAAAATGTCCATAACTATTTAGTAGTGTATGTTCATTCCCTAGCTCTAAGCATTTAGCCGGGATATTCCTCCCCTCTCTAATACCTTCGGTGGTACAGATAGTTGCGCTTTAAGCACACTGATGGCTTTTCAAACACGTCCTAGCTTAAAATCTTGGCCAAAGGAAAAATGTTTTGTGTTTTTGTATTTAAGAACGTGTCCATTTGATCACTGCAAATGCCTATTGAGCAGGAAATTGATTACATGTGAAAACAAGCCACGAGTGAAATGACCTGGGAGGTTTCTCTCTTATACCTTCGGTAGTGGTAAAAGATGAAGAGAGAGAATGAAGACGAAGTAAGAGCAAGATTGATGAATGAAAATGAAAAATGAAGAATAAAGAAGGATGAGAATGAAGACTGAAGAAGAATAAGATTGAAGAATGAAGAATAAAGAGGAACAAAATAAAGAGAAAATAAAAAATAAAAGAGATTAAAAGAGATGAATAAGAATAAGTAAAAGATGATGATGATGCTAAAAATACAAATTCGTAGTAGTAGTAGTAGTAGTAGTAGTAGTAGTAGTAGTAGTAGTAGTAGTAGTAGTAGTAGTAGTAGTATCAGATAAATAAAAAATAAAGTGAAAATAAATGAATACAGAGATGGACGATTAGTTTTAAACGTCTCTACAACAAATGATAATGGAGCATGAAAGACTGAAAAGAAAATTCCAGCTATTCTATTTATAAGGTTAATAAAAAAGTTGATATCTCATCTAAGAATCTAACCTCACACGTGTTGCTGCATTTCTCATCGCCCTCTCTTTCTTTCTTCCCAGGATAAAGCAATCTGGTCTAAGCATAACAAGACCACCCAATATGTTGGCTCGATATACGATGATCAGGCATCTCAAGAGAAGACCACTCACCTGGAAGGTAAATAAATAAATTACAAAAGCTCATCATAATTTGTCACTAAATATGATGTAGGAACTGGAGGAACGAACAGATAATAAGTACAAACTTTTAACAATTTCGAACATCTTAATCAAAAGAAATAAGGCAAATCTAAGACTTAAAAGAAATCTGTACTCGATGGCTACCTTAACGTTAGCAAGAATGTTGTCAAAATAATCAGCATATTATCTTGAATATATAAAATCACTAAACACCACAACTAACACATTAATTCCATTGATATTCGCTGATTATTTATTTCTCTTTGTTTATATAATAAGTAGTACCACACACATATATAAACACCAATAAGAATGTCTTTACAGTGTACTGTAATTAATTGATCCTTTTTCTCTCCTCTTGTAAAGGTTCGAGGAAAGCTAGTAAGAACCTCTGGCAGGAGATATCGCCTGGATGGCCTCAACACCTTAAAGTATTCCTTGTTGTCACTTCATAAGCACCCTTTATTCACTCATCTGTTGCTAGATGTGGGCACACCACCCGAAAATCTCGTCCGACTTGATGCTCATTAACTGTTAGGATTAGTAGTTTTTGTGTGAGATTAAACACTACTCTATGCATGAACTGCAAAGCGTCACCGGGACCTATCTCAAACATGGATCTACTCTAACAAAATTACCCATCGGTTACATTAATGTTGGATATTCTGGATATGCTGAGTCAGAAACCAGAATTTTTGTTCATCTATAAACGACAACAACCCATGTATTTCATTATGAAACAAAATTTCAACCTTGATACATAACTACGACCTACGTAGTTTCATAAAGTACAATTACCAACACAAACAATGTCATATGCCATTTTGGAAGATTTCCTGGAATGAAAACCACTGTTTTAATAAATGCAACCCGAATACTTTAGAGACCACCATAATCAGCATTTCAAATCAACGGCTAGTAGCCAAGAGTTCCTGGATGTCTTGAGGGATGGAAGTAATCTTTCTTTTCTTTTCACAGAGGCTGATTACAATGAATTCTATCTTTAATACGAGTTATGCTTTCATAATGCCAATATAAAACATTTCCTCATCTTTTTCGTGCTAGTTATGTATCTAACATTCTCCATAATCCAAAACTGTGATTTATCTTCGATGCGTCAATCATAAATCTAACAAAATCTGAAATTGACACTGCAAATGGTTCCTCATCTTCATTGGGCCAATCATAATCTGACATAATCTGAAAGCTAATAAGAGAAATTATTGCTTTATCCTCATTGTGCCAACCAAGGATCTAACAAAGTATGGATAGTGGTACGACAGAATATCAGTAACCTTCAACGTGCCAATCATACAGTTGATAATATCCAGAACGGATATTACAAAATATTTTTTTATCTTTTACGTCGGTATTACTATATAACTTCTTCTTTTTTCATTTTCAACGTGCATATCATAATCTAACAAATTCAAGACAAAATTATTATTCATCTTCATTGTGCCAAACAACATCTGAAAAGCGAATTGACAAAATCGGTCTCAAACATTCATTCTCCAAGTGATAATATTTGAACACAATTTTATCAAATCTTTATCTATCTTCATCTTTCAAATCACAATCACACAAAATCTGAAAAGCAAATCCAAAGAAAAGTTTACTTCGTATTCAATGTCCCAATCATGCATCTAGAATATATGAAAAACGATAAGACCAAATCTTTTTTTTATCTTTAACAGACCATTCATTATCTGACAAGATCGGGAACCGATATTTAGTATATCGTTCTTCATCTCCAACGTGCCAATCATGCATCCGAAAAGAATAACAATGTGATATCTGTTTGCCAAATTTTAGTCTTGTACTGTAGAGGTTATTCTATAAGTGTAGGGTTATTTTATAAAAAATGTATTTTCTCTATAACACTGAATAACTTTTTAAGAATAATATCTATGTCAACATTCACTCACGCACTAGTAAATTCTGTATCATAGATGTAGACATTCTTCGCCAACTCAAAGGAAAAAAAAACTCCTTATATTAAAGAGAAGGTGCTCCTTTCTAAAAGTTCCAGTGTTAACATTATCCCGGAAAATCTACTTTGAAAGAAAAGAGTCCGGCCTGAAAGCTATTATTACACAATGAAGTAATTAAAAAAATATACACAAATAAAAATGTCAAAAGTGATTAGGTTGAACCGCATACACGAGTACGCAAAATATACTGTGCATATTCACAAGTAGATAAGAAATATATGCAATATACAAGTACGCATTACATATATATATATATATATATATATATATATATATATATATATATATATATATATATATATATATATATATATATATATATATATATATATATATATATATATATATATATATATATATATTTAATTAAGAGATAATAGTGAAATGTAAGTATGGTAACCACAAAGGAGCAAAAAATGTGAAATATAAAATAAAAAGCAATTGTAAATTCAAATTACACTGGGATGGATAAAGATCACTCATGAAGTGTTTTTCGGGGGGTTTTAAGTACATCAAAACTTTACTGAAAGTAAACCGGCATTCTAAGTATTGCTCTTAATAGTGTGTTATTCTGTGTGTGTTTGTGTGCATTTACCTAATTGTGTTCACGGGAAACAGCCCTATGCTCATAATTACCCGTCTCCTGGTCAGTTTCATATTTAATTCTCTAACAGTTATTTTTCCTTAAAACTAAGGATGCATTTATTTTTACAGTATCCTGGCTTAATGATCCCAATCATCAATTATTCTTACACTAAAAGAGTATTTCCGTATGATACAAAAGAAGTTTAATTTCGATGCTTCAAACTAAAACAGCTAGTATTAGAGCCACCCATAAAAAAGAAATGTTTCATAACAACTCCGTAAAAACTATTTGGGAATTTAAAACCATGACCATATCCTACTCTTTCTTATAGCTTTGATTTGTGGTAACTTGAATTCCCTCAACTTTCCTCATCAATGTGATTACGTATTTGTTGCCAGTTTCGTGGCAGGCTTGAAAAAGTTTATCTAATTTGTGTATATGTTTTTTCAAGTGCAGATTCCAGAAGGATGCTGAATTTTCAAGGTTAAGTCTCACATATGTCATGCAAATATTTCTGAACATTTCTTTGTCCATGTGCTTGGAATCCACTTTTATGTTTCCTAAGAAAACATATGATCCTTTTACCTTACCATTTCTATGCATTTCCAGATACAAATCTGTCAAGATATTCGCCCTTAAATTTCTTTGGTTCACAGATTCTTGAAGTTTTTCTCCTGCTACTATATTCCGACACATGGGCCATTTTTACTTGCCCATTCGCATCATATTATACACTCTTGAACCTCATTAGCTACTCTCTCTCTCTCTCTCTCTCTCTCTCTCTCTCTCTCTCTCTCTCTCTCTCTCTCTCTCTCTCTCTCTCTCTCTCTCTCTCTCTCTCTTAATAATATATATATATATATATATAATATATATATATATATATATATAATATATATATATATATATATATATATATATATATATATATATATATCGAGCTACCTATCAATCTCTCTCTCTCTCTCTTTCATACTATATATATATATATATATATATATATATATATATATATATATATATATATATATATATATATATATATCGAGCTACCTATCAATCTATCTCCTTCTCTCTTTCATACTATATATATATATATATATATATATATATATATATATATATATATATATATATATATATATATATATATATATATATATATATTGAGCTACCTATCAATCTATCTCTCTCTCTCTCTCTCTATATATATATATATATATATATATATATATATATATATATATATATATATATATATATATATATATATATATATATATATATATATAATTTCAAGCAACAAATGGACACTTCAATGAAAAAAAAAGCTTTATTGGTTTACACACTGCAAGAATAATTATTAGTTACTGAACACCACATAATTATAATTAGGGGATATTACACAAAATAGAATTATCTGGTTACCAAACACCAGATAACAATAATTTGCTTATCAAACATAAAGTAAGAATAATGCGGGCTTATCAACACCACGCAAAAATAACTCGGGGGTTACAAAACACCACCTGAAAAAATTTCGGAATAATTCGGGGTAACCAGATACACGGTTTTGCCATTGAGGAAATCAATCATCAATATTATGACCCGATTTCTTAAACAGTGTAAACCTAGGATACCATATTGTTAGTTAGCTAGACACACACAAATGGATTTCATAAACGCATCTGACGCGGTTTTATGTAAACACTTCAGATGCGTTTATGAAATCCATTTGTGTGTGTCTAGCTAACTAACAATATGGTATCCTAGGTTTACACTGTTTAAGAAATCTGGCCATTGACCACAACTAACTTTTGAGCATAATCAAGTTCTCCCATATTAACAATACATTCATTAATTCCACACATGTGTTTTAATGTATGTCTCTTGTCTAATGTAAATTCAAATAAGTGTTTAGACTTTCACCTTTTTAAAAACTACTGCACAAAATGTTTCTTCATACATACTGTACCTTAAGGAGTTTGAGAAACAGTTCATTTAATTACAGATGACATACTGTAAATCTTTATAAAGACAAATAACTTACTTCAACGTGGTTTAACGGTTCGTAATGACATAATTAAATACGTGTTAACCGAACTATTCACATTTATGACAATATATTACATCAACATTTAGTGATTCATTGCGATGACACTTATTCTATTACGATTTAGTAATTGATTAATTCTTCGTGGTTTAAAGATCATAACAATCATTTCATAGGGCTTAACACTACCAAAATAACAATGTAGTTTTGCGACATTATTTGAAAAACAATGGTCATTCAAAACTGAAAGCTATTACAGCTGTAGCAACACACACTCGTATAAACGCAGTAATGTAAAATTTTCACTTTTTTATTTTTTATTTTTACTTTTATGTGTATCATATCTTCATATCTTAATTTGAAGGTAACACAAAAGACGTAGCAATAAGTACACACAACTTCATAATAATATCTATTCACATTCATATTAACACTCATTTTAGTTAGCATGCAATCGATCATGCATATCATCCCAACCACTTACAGAACATGAGCAGTCTTCAGTGTTGCCATCTAAATAGTACATGCATAATGAAACCTATTCATTCTTACTAATAAAAACAAGAATGTAATAATGCTTAGCATACACATCCTGAATTCTTCAATTTATATCATAGGACATACAATAAAAGAAAAAAGGGTAGAGGGAAATGAATCTCTAGTGTTATAGAAAAGTCTATTT
>JAXCGZ010009597.1:77500-117500 GCA_037179515.1 Halocaridina rubra
TTCGGGCTATACAATAAAAAAATGATTCATGAATAAGACTGATGCTTTGCCCGTATTTCTTTTCTCGCTCATCCGAAATGGATGTCAAATAGTGCACTAACATGAAGTTTGACTGTTCACATCTCTTGGAGCACTTGCTACATATGATTGCAGAGCTTTTTTTGTTCTTTAATAAGTTGCATGGTGTACTGTAACAGAATAAAACAAATGATTTTCAGGGGAAGGTAAGTGGAAATTTCTGAAATGGAAATAACTTCACATGCAAGTAACTGGTCACTGTCGAAAGCCTTCTAAGCTGCTGCTTCCGTAGATAAGAGCATCATGATGTCAGTATCATCAGTGCTAGCTTTATAATGATTTTTGCTTTTATTTCATATGACTGAAAAGCTTTAAACAGTTCTCCTGACGTGGAAGTTGGCTAGTTCATCAGGCGTAGGACCATAGGTTTGCTTCTACCATCAGCACTGTTGCCCTGGTGACCAGTCAGTATCAAATTATCGCAATTAGAAGAGACAGTCACCCTGTCTGTTTTAACGTCAGCTGGCTTGTCAACAGATGATAGCAAATGCGATGATTTATGAGTAGAAATTTCCTTTATTGGCTGCTCTGCCCAGCATTAATATGGGGCAAACAATGGTTACACTGGTGGAGCAAAAATCCAGTGCTGAGCACTACTATACAATGCCACAACTCCAAGGAGGGTAAGGGGTCTGTCGCGACGGTAAGATACAAAGGAACTTTAAACTAGCTCATAGCCCATATTCTAAAGCAGAGGTTTCCTTTGGTGTCTCTTTACCCCTGTTTAGGAGCTAGTCCAGTGAGGGATCCAAATCCTCCAGCAGGAGAGTCGCTCACAACGTCAAGGTAAACACCTTTTTTTTCAAAAAGTTTAGATGAAAGGCTTGAAATATGAGGAAAAGTGTATCTATTCGGTCGGGTCATGGAGTTCAAAGCTCGGTAATCATCAACAGGACGCCACTCACCTGAATTTTCTTTAGTACTAATTGTAGCAGAGAGGAAAAGGAAGATTTTGATGGACGAAAGACAGCAGATTTTACTAGAGCGTTAATGGACCAGTTTTTGTGTATATACTGGTGGTGCATCACTTGTTTCATTACGATGGTTCACGATACTGTCAGGAGGTGTAGTAGTAGAGAGCCACTTGGGTGTAAAAGAGTTGGTTATTCAGACAAGGCTCGTTTAAGACAATCAGGCAAGTTACCTCACTTATTCAAATGGATAGGGGTAACCCTACCTGTAAGAGATGTTGTGGCGCTTGCCTTAAAGAATTAGACTCCATCAGTGACATTTGTCTTGCAATCGACTAGTAATGAAAATTGAGTTAGGAATTTAAAGCTAAATAAAAGTTGTGTAACTTATGCTACTATAAGATTCCAGTGGAAAGTACTTCTCAAGTGAGAAACAGCAATGTCTGTTGAAATCACAACAAAAAATGGTACAATTTCATCATTTGAAGCATAAATGGAGACGACATTAGGTCGCAAATGGTATATAGCTTCCATAAGGTGAGGGAGAATAGAAACCCCTGATCAAGTGTCTACAATGACCTGCTGAAATAGCTTCCAAAAGCTGAGGAAGCTGAAGATGATGGGTGGGAATTAGGATGCAATTGCGCCTTGCTTTTGCTTGACCATTCACACCATTGTTTGCAAATGAGTGCTGCATTACTGTAAATGATATGAGCATGACAAACTTTAGCTTTAGTTGATATAATATGGATAAGTTAATCATTTTTACTAATGTAATTAATAAATCATACTTAAAAGCTTAATATGAAGCCTATTTAAGATTTAAACTTTGTGTTCTTACGGGTCCATTTCGACCATAAGAACATAAGAACATAAGAATAGAGGACACTGCAACATGCCTACTGGCACACACGAGGCAGCTCCATTTTTTAATTGTATTTCAGCATGTCTAACCTATTCTATTCTACTCTACTTATTTATTTTATTTTTCTGTTTATGATTTTTCTAATAAGCACTAACCTATTCATACCCACCCTACCTCTGTCATATGTCTATCTAATCTACATTTGAAGGTGTCTAAGGTATTGGCATTTACTATCCTACTAGGAAGCTTGTTCCATGCATCAGCTACTCTATTACCAAACCAATTTTTACCAATTTCCCTTCTGAACCTAAATTTATCAAGCTTAAATCCATTATTACGAGTTCTGGTTTGATCATGAATTTTTAAAACTTTATTAATATCTCCCTTGTTAATCCCTTTAAACCACTTATACACTTCAATCATATCCCCCCTAACTCTTCGCCTCTCTAGAGAATGTAGATTAAGTTTTTTTAATCTGTCCTCATATGGTAGATTTCTGATATTGTGTATCATCTTGGTCATTCTTCGCTGCACTCTCTCCAAGGATTCAATTTCCATTCTATAATAGGGTGACCAGAATTGCACAGCATAATCTACATGGGGCCTAACTAATGCAAGATAGAGCTGCAAAATAACTTTTTCCGTCCTATTGCTAACGCTTCTTGAGATAAATCCTAAAATTCTGTTTGCTTTATTTCTGACTGCTGTGCATTGCTCTCTTGGCTTAAGACTACTACTCACAAGAACTCCCAAATCCCTTTCACACTGAGAACTCATGATTTCATGGTTATTTAGCTTATAACTAGTATTGTCTTTTATAGTACCCATTTTAACTACTTTACATTTTTCAACATTAAATTCCATTTGCCATTTGTCCGACCATTCAGATAATCTATTTAGATCTTCCTGTAAAGCATGAATGTCTTCTTTTCCATTTATAGTTCTACCTATTTTAGTGTCGTCTGCAAATTTACTTAGGTTACTACTGATATCCGAATCCAGATCATTTAGATATACAATGAATAATAGGGGACCCAGTACCGAGCCTTGTGGTACCCCGCTAGTAACCGAGCCCCACTCTGATTTCTCTCCATTTATGCAAACCCTCTGTTTTCTGTCTTTTAACCATTGTTTGATCCATCTGAGAACAGCTCCTCCTATACCATGAGCTTCCAGCTTTTTAACTAATCTTTTGTGAGGAACTCTATCAAAAGCTTTGCTAAAATCTAGATATATTGTATCATATTCTTTGCCACAATCTACTGCCTCGTAAACTTCTGAATAAAAAGACAGTAAGTTTGTAAGGCACGAAAAACCCTTAAGAAACCCGTGTTGTGAAAGTTTTATCAGTCTGTGTAATTCTAGATGTGCCCTTATTTTATTTGCAATTATGGATTCTAGAATCTTACCCACTGTTGACGTTAAACTTACCGGCCTATAATTATTCTTTTTAACTCGTTCTCCTTTTTTAAATATTGGTACCACATCTGCCAATTTCCACTCCATGGGTATCGATCCTAATTTTATTGAATTATTAAATAATGCAGTTAGTGGACAACTAAGCTCTTCCTTGCATTCCTTTAATATTCTAGCATATATTCCATCAGGTCCCGGAGATTTATGAGCCTTTAATTTATCTATTTCTTTTATTACCTCCTCTCTCGTAATATTTATTGAACTAAGTATATTATCGGGACTGTCTCTGTAAATGGATTCTACTTCCGGAATATTTTCCAAGTTTTCATTGGTAAATACATAAGAACATAAGAACATAAGAATAGAGGACACTGCAACATGCCTACTGGCACACACGAGGCAGCTCCATTTTTTAATTGTATTTTCAGCATGTCTAACCTATTCTATTCTACTCTACTTATTTATTTTATTTTTCTGTTTATGATTTTTCTAATAAGCACTAACCTATTCATACCCACCCTACCTCTGCCATAAGTCTATCTAATCTACATTTGAAGGTGTCTAAGGTATTGGCATTTACTATCCTACTAGGAAGCTTGTTCCATGCATCAGCTACTCTATTACCAAACCAATTTTTACCAATTTCCCTTCTGAACCTAAATTTATCAAGCTTAAATCCATTATTACGAGTTCTGGTTTGATCATGAATTTTTAAAACTTTATTAATATCTCCCTTGTTAATCCCTTTAAACCACTTATACACTTCAATCATATCCCCCCTAACTCTTCGCCTCTCTAGAGAATGTAGATTAAGTTTTTTTAATCTGTCCTCATATGGTAGATTTCTGATATTGTGTATCATCTTGGTCATTTTTCGCTGCACTCTCTCCAAGGATTCAATTTCCATTCTATAATAGGGTGACCAGAATTGCACAGCATAATCTAAATGGGGCCTAACTAATGCAAGATAGAGTTGCAAAATAACTTTTTCCGTCCTATTGCTAACGCTTCTTGAGATAAATCCTAAAATTCTGTTTGCTTTATTTCTGACTGCTGTGCATTGCTCTCTTGGCTTAAGACTACTACTCACAAGAACTCCCAAATCCCTTTCACACTGAGAACTCATGATTTCATGGTTATTTAGCTTATAACTAGTATTGTCTTTTATAGTACCCATTTTAACTACTTTACATTTTTCAACATTAAATCCCATTTGCCATTTGTCCGACCATTCAGATAATCTATTTAGATCTTCCTGTAAAGCATGAATGTCTTCTTTTCCATTTATAGTTCTACCTATTTTAGTGTCGTCTGCGAATTTACTTAGGTTACTACTGATATCCGAATCCAGATCATTTAGATATACGATGAATAATAGGGGACCCAGTACCGAGCCTTGTGGTACCCCGCTAGTAACCGAGCCCCACTCTGATTTCTCTCCATTTATGCAAACCCTCTGTTTTCTGTCTTTTAACCATTGTTTGATCCATCTGAGAACAGCTCCTCCTATACCATGAGCTTCCAGCTTTTTAACTAATCTTTTGTGAGGAACTCTATCAAAAGCTTTGCTAAAATCTAGATATATTGTATCATATTCTTTGCCACAATCTACTGCCTCGTAAACTTCTGAATAAAAAGACAGTAAGTTTGTAAGGCACGAAAAACCCTTAAGAAACCCGTGTTGTGAAAGTTTTATCAGTCTGTGTAATTCTAGATGTGCCCTTATTTTATTTGCAATTATGGATTCTAGAATCTTACCCACTGTTGACGTTAAACTTACCGGCCTATAATTATTCTTTTTAACTCGTTCTCCTTTTTTAAATATTGGTACCACATCTGCCAATTTCCACTCCATGGGTACCGGTCCTAATTTTATTGAATTATTAAATAATGCAGTTAGTGGACAACTAAGCTCTTCCTTGCATTCCTTTAATATTCTATCATATATTCCATCAGGTCCTGGAGATTTATGAGCCTTTAATTAATCTATTTCTTTTATTACCTCCTCTCTCGTAATATTTATTGAACTAAGCATTTTATCGGGACTGTCTCTGTAAATGGATTCTACTTCCGGAATATTTTCCAAGTTTTCATTTGTAAATACAGATAAGAAATAATCATTTAAACATATACACAGCACTTTATCGTCATCTGTGATATGGCCATTAGCTACTTCAATTGGTCCGACTTTTTCCTTAAATTTTGTTTGATAATGTTGATAAAACCCTTTAGGATTTTCTTTAGCTTCTCCTGCTATTCTAACTTCGTATTTTCTTTTCGACTCTCTAACTATCTTCTTAACTTCCCTGTTTAACTGTATATATTGCTGCCTCACATGCTCTTCACCTCTTTTTAGTTTCCTGTATATTCCTCTTTTAATACCTATAAGATTCTTTATTCTATTGTTCATCCATTTAGGGTCATTTTTTCTTGATCTGCAATGTTTCATGGGAATATAGTCTCTCTGACTATTCTTAAGAGTCATGACAAAATTGTTATATTCCTCCTCCAAATTTATATTAACTGACGGACTGCTGTTCTTTCCTGTGAGAGAATTTAATGTATTGATCTTATCTTGTGATAATCCTTGGCATGTGGTACCCAAATTTCGGGGTAATCCGCTACCTGCGACCTGACCTGCTGGATTAACTACCCACATCTGTACCCCAGAAATCCCTTCCCATACCTCATTAGATAATTTAGTTTTTAAGCCCTCAAAATCTCCTGCTCTAAAGTTTGGAACAATATTCTTATTTTCCTTTATAGTTTCTTTGAAAATTATGTTAAATCTAATGGAATCATGGTCACTGTTGCCCAATTTTTCACCAACTTCTAAATTTGTAACCATATTCTCTCTATTACTAAGAACTAAATCTAGTGTATTCACCCCCCGTGTTACTTCAAGTACATGCTGAGAAAGGAAATTGTCTTCTACTACTTCCAAAAACTCCTTAGAGCTACTATCACCTGTTATGGTTTCCCAGTTAATATGTCTAAAATTAAAATCGCCTACAATGCAAACTCTATTTGACCTGGTCACTTTAGAAATTTCATCATATATAACTTGCGACTCTATATTGTCTAGATCAGGTGGTCTGTAGACTACTCCTACAACTAGACTTTCTATATTATTTTTAATTTCAACCCATAAGGTTTCTGAATTTAGATTTGTCTTAATTCCAGACTTAATGCAGCTTCTGAGGCTATCTTTAATATACATAATTACCCCTCCCCCTCTTCCATCTGCACTACGATCAGCATTATAAAGTTTATATCCTGTAATTATGTACTCAGCTTTAAGGTGTTTGCTTTCTAAATTAATCTAACTTTCACTAATGCATATTATATCCGGTCTCTCACTACATACTATGGCTCTCATTTCACTACTTTGCGTATGTATTTCATTTCTTAATTTCGCAAAAACACTTATTCATAAAATATATATATATATTAACTTAAATAAAAAGCAGGTGGAAGAGAAAAAAAAAGGGCTTTTGAGGAATGGCTGCAGAGTAACAGTAGGGAGAAGTATGAAAGATATAGAGAGAAAAATGTAGAAACCACGCGGAAGGTAGAGGAAGAGAAGAGGTTGGCAAATGTTAGGTGGGGACAGGATTTTAGTAGGTCATATGAGGAGAATAAAACGAAGTTTTGGAATGAAGTGAAGAGAGTAGGGAAGGGTGGATCGAGGATGGAAGAGACAGTGAAAGATGTGAATGGACAGATGTTAAGAGGGAACGATGCAAGGAAAAGATGGGCAGAATATTTTGAGTGCTTGCTGAATGTTGAGGAAGATACAGAGGCAGCTATAGTGACAGTGGGGGTTGTTGAAGTGCCAGTAATGGGAGATGAAAATGAGAGAGAGATTACAAGAGAGGAGGTGAAAAGGGCATTGGATGAAACGAAAGCAGGTAAAGCACCTGGAATGGATGGTGTGAAAGCGGAGATGTTGAAAGAAGGGGGTGTGACTGCATTGGAATGGTTAGTGAGAGTGTTTAATATTTGCTTTATATTGTTAATGGTGCCAGTGATGTGGGTGATTGATTGTATAGTGCCCCTATACAAAGGTAAAGGAGATGTGTATGAATGTAGTAATTTTAGGGGTATAAATTTGTTGAGTGTGGTAGGAAAAGTGTATGGTAGGATACTGATTAATAGGATTAGGGATAAGACAGAAAATGTCATCGCGGAAGTGCAGAGTGGTTTTAGGAGAGGTAGCGGTTGTATAGATCAGATTTTTATAGTTAGGCAGTTATGTGAGAAATATTTAGCAAAGGGTAAGGATGTGTATTTTGCATTTTTGGATCTGGAGAAAGCGTATGATCGAGTTCATAGAGAGGCAATATGGAATGTTTTGAGGTTATATGGAATTGATGGTAGACTATTGCAAGCAGTGAAGAGTTTGTATGAGGGCAGTAGAGCTTGTGTTAGGGTATGGAATGAAGTGAGTGAGTGGTTTCCAGTAGGTGTAGGACTGAGACAGGGATATGTGATGTCACCATGGCTGTTCAATTTGTATATTGATGGAGTCGTAACAGAGGTGAATGAGCGAGTGCGTGGTCGAGGTTTGAGAATGGTAGATGGGGATGATAACGAGTGGGAGCTGAATCAGTTGCTGTTTGCAGATGATACTGTGGTGGTGGCAGATTCAGAGGAGAAGCTGCGTCAGTAGTGTCAGAATTTGGAATGGTGTGTGAGAGAAGGAAGTTGTGAGTGAATGTGGGAAAGATTAAGGTTATGAGGTGTACAAGAAATGAGGATGGTGCTGGATTGAATGGTATGTTGAATGGAGAGACACTTGAGGAAGTAGATCAGTTTAAGTATTTTGGCTCGGTTATAGCTGCAAATGGTGGAGTGGAAGAAGATGTGTTTCACAGAGTAAATGAAGGATGTAAAGTGTTGGGTGCGTTGAAAGGGATGATGAAGAATAGAGAATTGGATATGAATGTTAAGAAAGTTTTATATGAGAAAGTGGTTGTGCCAACTGTGATGTATGGATCAGAGTTATGGGGTACGAAAGTAAATAAGAGACGGAAACTAAATGTGTTTGAGATGAAATGCCTGAGGAGTATGATTGGTGCATCTCGGTTGGATAGGGTTAGGAATGAAATGGTGAGAGCAAGAACGGGTGTGAGGAGAGAATTGGCAGCCAGAGTAGATATGAATGTTCTGAGATGGTTTGACCATGTATAGAGTATGGATGATGAAAGACTGCTGAAAAAGGTGATGAATGCGAGAGTTGATAGGTTAAATGCTAGAGGGAGGCCTAGGTTTGGGTGGATGGATGGAGTAAGGAGAGCTCTGTATGATAGGAGGATGGATATGAGGGAGGCAAGTGAGCGTGTTAGGAATGGGAATGAGTGGCGAGCGATTGTGACGCAGCTCTGATGAGCATCTTCTGTTACCACGGGGCTGCATCTTACAGAGGTAGCCCTGTGGTAGGGCAACAGGGGAATTGGCATTATGAAGCGACACAGGTTGTGGTGTGGAAGAGTCGGGAGGATAGGCTGTGACACTCCAGCAGTGCCATCTGACTGGTCGCTAGCTCCCTCGTCATTGCCCATAGAGCAAAGTAATCTCCGTATTGTTTCTTTTTTTATGTCGGCTACCCCCAATGGGGGAAACAGCCAAGGTAGATAGAAAAAAAAAAGAGGAGGTACATAATATACAAGTAAGTTACCCAAGAAGACACAAATCCATTTTCTGTATACCAATAAGAGAAAACGAAATATATTCACGGTGCTCCCTCTAATACCAAATATTATCTAATAAGAAATTCTATACTATAAAGTAAATATACATAATAAAGCGGGAGGAATGTTGAATACAGGTTTTATGCATTCACAAAACATTGTGCTTGAAATTGAATATATAATTTGCATATTTCAAAGCGGAAACGAAGAGCCAAAACCACAAGAGAATTTCCAGCTACCAATTGCACCTCCTAAGTACTGCATAACCAAGACTTCTGTCCCCGAATGAGATGTAAAAAATATATATAATTACGTAATAATAGCCAATGCTTCGGCTTGGAAATTGCTACTTGTCAAAACTGCAAGAGGTTTTGAGTAGCTGATATGGGGCAGACATATACATAAATATTTTAAAAGGAGAGTTCATTTTTCTCCATTTAACAAAATTAATCGATAAAAATATATAACATTAGAGCAAAAATATAATATCACAGGTAATGTAAACAATAATTGTAAAAGAAATTGCAACATAATAATAATAATAATAATAATAATAATAATAATAATAATAATAATAATAATAATAATAATAATAATAATAATAATAATAATAATAATAATAATAATAATAATAATAATAATAATAATAATATGTACAGTATATTTATAGCATATATGAGAGTGACTAAGGTATTGATGAAGACAAGAAAGAAACCGCTTCTTTGAAAGTAACATCAGCAGCATTGGAAGTAGAAAAATAGTGAGCAAGGTAAGAGGTCCTCTGTACATATCTGAATTTCAGCTATTGGTTCCTCTTGTATGCCATACTCCTTAAAGACATATACTGTATCCTCTTTGCACTGAAAAAAAAAAGAACTAACTTCAAGACATACCAATTAGTTAAAGTTCTTATGTTGAAAAGTATTTCATGACAATCCTCACTTTGTAGTAATTTCCATTAATTAAAGCTGCATAATCGAAGAAATTACAAAATAACCCATTTAAAAATATTTATCTAGGTTAACCTGATATTGTGTTCTTATACTCTGTTCTTGTAACATGTTTGTCATGATAGCATTCTTGACGCCTCTTCATGTAACATTGCTCCTGAAGTTAGCTAAAAACTCATGGTATAAATATCTTTAAGTTTCTCATAGGTTTATTAAATTGAATGTGTCAGAAAGGAGCTGGAATTCTGCGTTTATGTCTTACATACGTAATATGGACGTTTATAAAAATATTTTTAGTTAGGAATATGTGATTCCTTTTAAAGATTACAATTAGTAGAGGTATTTATCTATCTGATGACCTGTTCTTGCAGTACTTATTGTACTATGTGATATATATATTTTTTTTATTTTCTCTGTATCCTAACCCTACATCATTTGCTTAAAAACAATCTCTGATCATTCTAACTTTATTAATCTTCACAAGTTTGTATTCCTAACCAGAGTATAAATACATCAATTGCACACCACAGTCTGTTCTTGGGGTAGATTCAGCTCCTATAGCAATTTTCACAGCACATTCTTGATAACATCAGCCGACATCTTTTCTTATTATTATTTATTTGAATTTTTTCTTTGCACTAAAACCAGCTTCAGGCCACTTATTTAAGATTATTCCAAGCTGACGTTGCTCACCTAAGCTTCTTGCTTTCTCCTTCACACACAAGTTTTCCTCATGCCTGTGATTGTTAGAGGCTTATACAGCAATTTAATATTAATGAGAAATCTCTAGGGAGCAACTTTTGATCCTCTGCATTCTTTTATACATATAAAGTATTCAGCAATTTATGTCTTTGATTATCATGTGATATGTCACATAATTTAGTTTTAAAGAGCAAAACTCGAAGGAACCATATCATTACCGTTATGGAAATCAAGAAACAAAGTTAATTTTGATATCCTTTTCCTGTAATATAGAACTTACTTCGCCATGTAATTCCAGCAATATGGTGACTGTGAGCTTCCCTTCACAAGTACCTCACACTCTCCAATTATTCACTTACATTTACATTATATCTAAAGACAATACAATATTTGACAGTATCAAAAATATGTAAATTATCGCAACTTATCTCTTTCTTTCTTACAGATTTGCATACCAACTCCTCGATGACTTCTGGAAGCTTTAACATTCAAAGCTAATAAGAACATAAGAACATAAGAATAGAGGACACTGCAACATGCCTACTGGCACACACGAGGCAGCTCCATTTTTGAATTGTATTTTCAGCATGTCTAACCTATTCTATTCTACTCTACTTATTTATTCTGTTTTTCTTTTTATGATTTTTCTAATAAGCACTAACCTATTCATACCCACCCTACCACTGTCATATGTCTATCTAATCTACATTTGAAGGTGTCTAAGGTATTGGCATTTACTATCATACTAGGAAGCTTGTTCCATGCATCAGCTACTCTATTACCAAACCAATTTTTACCAATTTCCCTTCTGAACCTAAATTTATCAAGCTTAAATCCATTATTACGAGTTCTGGTTTGATCATGAATTTTTAAAACTTTATTAATATCTCCCTTGTTAATCCCTTTAAACCATTTATACACTTCAATCATATCCTCCCTAACTCTTCGCCTCTCTAAAGAATGTAGATTAAGTTTTTTTAATCTGTCCTCATATGGTAGATTTCTGATATTGTGTATCATCTTGGTCATTCTTCGTTGCACTCTCTCCAAGGATTCAATTTCCATTCTATAATAGGGTGACCAGAATTGCACAGCATAATCTAAATGGGGCCTAACTAATGCAAGATAGAGCTGCAAAATAACTTTTTCCGTCCTATTGCTGACGCTTCTTGAGATAAATCCTAAAATTCTGTTTGCTTTATTTCTGACTGCTGTGCATTGCTCTCTTGGCTTAAGACTAGAACATAAGAACATAAGAATAGAGGACACTGCAACATGCCTACTGGCACACACGAGGCAGCTCCATTTTTGAATTGTATTTTCAGCATGTCTAACCTATTCTATTCTACTGTACTTATTTATTCTGTTTTTCTTTTTATGATTTTTCTAATAAGCACTAACCTATTCATACCCACCCTACCTCTGTCATATGTCTATCTAATCTACATTTGAAGGTGTCTAAGGTATTGGCATTTACTATCCTACTAGGAAGCTTGTTCCATGCATCAGCTACTCTATTACCAAACCAATTTTTACCAATTTCCCTTCTGAACCTAAATTTATCAAGCTTAAATCCATTATTACGAGTTCTGGTTTGATCATGAATTTTTAAAACTTTATTAATATCTCCCTTGTTAATCCCTTTAAACCATTTATACACTTCAATCATATCCCCCCTAACTCTTCGCCTCTCTAGAGAATGTAGATTAAGTTTTTTTAATCTGTCCTCATATGGTAGATTTCTGATATTGTGTATCATCTTGGTCATTCTTCGTTGCACTCTCTCCAAGGATTCAATTTCCATTCTATAATAGGGTGACCAGAATTGCACAGCATAATCTAAATGGGGCCTAACTAATGCAAGATAGAGCTGCAAAATAACTTTTTCCGTCAAATTGCTGATGCTTCTTGAGATAAATCCTAAAATTCTGTTTGCTTTATTTCTGACTGCTGTGCATTGCTCTCTTGGCTTAAGACTACTACTCACAAGAACTCCCAAATCCCTTTCACACTGAGAACTCATGATTTCATGGTTATTTAGCTTATAACTAGTATTGTCTTTTATAGTACCCATTTTAACTACTTTACATTTTTCAACATTAAATTCCATTTGCCATTTGTCCGACCATTCAGATAATCTATTTAGATCTTCCTGTAAAGCATGAATGTCTTCTTTTCCATTTATAGTTCTACCTATTTTAGTGTCGTCTGCGAATTTACTTAGGTTACTACTGATATCCGAATCCAGATCATTTAGATATACGATGAATAATAGAGGACCCAGTACCGAGCCTTGTGGTACCCCGCTTGTAACCGAGCCCCACTCTGATTTCTCTCCATTTATGCAAACCCTCTGTTTTCTGTCTTTTAACCATTGTTTGATCCATTTGAGCACAGCTCCTCCTATACCATGAGCTTCCAGCTTTTTAACTAATCTTTTGTGAGGAACTCTATCAAAAGCTTTGCTAAAATCTAGATATATTGTATTTGTAAATACAGATAAGAAATAATCATTTAAACATGTACACATCACTTTATCGTCATCTGTGATATGGCCATTGGCTACTTCAATTGGTCCGACTTTTTCCTTAAATTTTGTTTGATAATGTTGATAAAACCCCTTAGGATTTTCTTTAGCTTCTCCTGCTATTCGAACTTCGTATTTTCTTTTCGACTCTCTAACTATCTTTTTAACTTCCCTGTTTAACTGTATATATTGCTGCCTCACCTGCTCTTCACCTCTTTTTAGTTTCCTGTATATTCCTCTTTTAATACCTATAAGATTCTTTATTCTATTGTTCATCCATTTAGGGTCATTTTTTCTTGATCTGCAATGTTTCATGGGAATATAGTCTCTCTGACTATTCTTAAGAGTCATGACAAAATTGTTATATTCCTCATCCAAATTTATATTAACTGACGGGCTGCTGTTCTTTCCTGTGAGAGAATTTAATGTATTGATCTTATCTTGTGATAATCCTTGGCATGTGGTACCCAAATTTCGGGGTAATCCGCTACCTGTGACCTGACCTGCTGGATTAACTACCCACATCTGTACCCCAGAAATCCCTTCCCATACCTCATTAGATAATTTAGTTTTTAAGCCCTCAAAATCTCCTGCTCTAAAGTTTGGAACAATATTCTTATTTTCCTTTATAGTTTCCTTGAAAATTATGTTAAATCTAATGGAATCATGGTCACTGTTGCCCAATTTTTCACCAACTTCTAAATTTGTAACCATATTCTCTCTATTACTAAGAACTAAATCTAGTGTATTCACCCCCGTGTTGCTTCATGTACATGCTGAGAAAGGAAATTGTCTTCTACTACTTCCAAAAACTCCTTAGAGCTACTATCACCTGTTATGGTTTCCCAGTTAATATGTCTAAAATTAAAATCGCCTACAATGCAAACTCTATTTGACCTGCTCACTTTAGAAATTTCATCGTATATAACTTGCAACTCTATATTATCTAGATCAGGTGGTCTGTAGACTACTCCTACAACTAGACTTTCTATATTATTTTTAATTTCAACCCATAAGGTTTCTGAATTTAGATTTGTCTTAATTCCAGACTTAATGCAGCTTCTGAGGCTATCTTTAATATACATAATTACCCCTCCCCCTCTTTTATCTGCACTACGATCAGCATTATAAAGTTTATATCCTGTAATTATGTACTCAGCTTTAAGGTGTTTGCTTTCTAATTTAATCCAACTTTCACTAATGCATATTATATCCGGTCTCTCACTACATACTATGGCTCTCAGTTCTTCTATCTTGTTACCTAAACTACGGCTATTTGTATAATATACTTTTAAACTTTCTCTAGCTTCACCCTTCTTGTGGCTATTCTTTTTGTTAATATTTGTTCTATGTAACAAATGGTTCTTATCCTTAGACTCCCAGTTATTTGACCCACTATTTACTGAACCCTTACTGACTAATTTCTCTGCACAAGTATTAATCATTTCATTATTTGTGTCTAACAAAACCCCCCTACCTCTCTGTCTATCATACCAGCCAATACCGAGACACCTGAATTAGAAAGATGCACTCCATCCCTTGCATACATATGCTTACGACTAGTGAAGTGATCCCACCCGTCTATAAAACCTATATTATTCTCCCGACAGAAGACTTTCATCCTAGCATTTACTCCTATAGCTCGAGACCACCACTCTGAACTTTGGCTAAGCCTAGGGAGAATACCACACATCACAGGAACTGCACCCCTTTTCCTAATCTTATCCAGGGCTTGTCTATACAACCTAATCAGCTCTTCACTTCTACCATCCTGCACGTCATTTCCCCCAGCTATCAAACAAACAACATCTTTTTTCTCAATCCAGCTATTTATTGACTCACCCACCTTCTTCATACCTGCTCCAGGGAAAAAATATTTTCCTCTAACTCTATGCCCGAGTTTCCTATCTACATATCTGCATAGTGAATCCCCTACAATTACCAAAGAACGAGACTTATCCGGAGGATGGGTTACTCCGACCTTGGGAGACTTACCTAGGCTCTTGACCTGAGAGCTTTTCCCACTTCCATTTTTACGATCGCTAGTACACCTATCTGACTCTATGGTTCCTGAAGAATTACTGCCGCCACTGTCACATTCATCTCTAAGTGACCTAAATGAATTAGCAACCTGTAGTCTAAAAGTATCATTTTTCTTAAGAACCATTTTCGTTGAACCCTTATTCACAACTTTCCAGTCGTCTTCATTATTCAATCGACCCTTCCTGGTTAACACCTCTACTTTACCTCTCAGATCCCTGTTCTCCTCAGCTAAGGACTACTACTCACAAGAACTCCCAAATCCCTTTCACACTGAGAACTCATGATTTCATGGTTATTTAGCTTATAACTAGTATTGTCTTTTATAGTACCCATTTTAACTACTTTACATTTTTCAACATTAAATTCCATTTGCCATTTGTCCGACCATTCAGATAATCTATTTAGATCTTCCTGTAAAGCATGAATGTCTTCTTTTCCATTTATAGTTCTACCTATTTTAGTGTCGTCTGCAAATTTACTTAGGTTACTACTGATATCCGAATCCAGATCATTTAGATATACGATGAATAATAGAGGACCCAGTACCGAGCCTTGTGGTACCCCGCTTGTAACCGAGCCCCACTCTGATTTCTCTCTATTTATGCAAACCCTCTGTTTTCTGTCTTTTAACCATTGTTTGATCCATCTGAGCACAGCTCCTCCTATACCATGAGCTTCCAGCTTTTTAACTAATCTTTTGTGAGGAACTATATCAAAAGCTTTGCTAAAATATAGATATATTGTATCATATTCTTTGCCACAATCTACTGCCTCGTAAACTTCTGAATAAAAAGACAGTAAGTTTGTAAGGCACGAAAAACTCTTAAGAAACCCGTGTTGTGAAAGTTTTATCAGTCTGTGTAATTCTAGATGTGCCCTTATTTTATTTGCAATTATGGATTCTAGAATCTTACCCACTGTTGACGTTAAACTTACCGGCCTATAATTATTCTTTTTAACACGTTCTCCTTTTTTAAATATTGGTACCACATCTGCCAATTTCCACTCCATGGGTACCGATCCTAATTTTATTGAATTATTAAATAATGCAGTTAGAGGACAACTAAGCTCTTCCTTGCATTCCTTTAATATTCTAGCATATATTCCATCAGGTCCCGGAGATTTATGAGCCTTTAATTTATCTATTTCTTTTATTACCTCCTCTCTCGTAATATTTATTGAACTAAGTATATTATCGGGACTGTCTCTGTAAATGGATTCTACTTCCGGAATATTTTCCAAGTTTTCTGTAAATACAGATAAGAAATAATCATTTAAACATGTACACATCACTTTATCGTCATCTGTGATATGGCCATTGGCTACTTCAATTGGTCCGACTTTTTCCTTAAATTTTGTTTGATAACGTTGATAAAACCCTTTAGGATTTTCTTTAGCTTCTCCTGCTATTCGAACTTCGTATATTCTTTTAAACTCTCTAACTATCTTTTTAACTTCCCTGTTTAACTGTATATATTGCTGCCTCACCTGCTCTTCACCTCTTTTTAGTTTCCTGTATATTCCTCTTTTAATACCTATAAGATTCTTTATTCTATTGTTCATCCATTTAGGGTCATTTTTTCTTGATCTGCAATGTTTCATGGGAATATAGTCTCTCTGACTATTCTTAAGAGTCATGACAAAATTGTTATATTCCTCATCCAAATTTATATTAACTGACGGGCTGCTGTTCTTTCCTGTGAGAGAATTTAATGTATTGATCTTATCTTGTGATAATCCTTGGCATGTGGTACCCAAATTTCGGGGTAATCCGCTACCTGTGACCTGACCTGCTGGATTAACTACCCACATCTGTACCCCAGAAATCCCTTCCCATACCTCATTAGATAATTTAGTTTTTAAGCCCTCAAAATCTCCTGCTCTAAAGTTTGGAACAATATTCTTATTTTCCTTTATAGTTTCCTTGAAAATTATGTTAAAACCATTTTCGTTGAACCCTTATTCACAACTTTCCAGTCGTCTTCATTATTCAATCGACCCTTCCTGGTTAACACCTCTACTTTACCTCTCAGATCCCTGTTCTCCTCAACTAAGGATCTGACCTCCTGCCTGACTGCGGCCAACTCATTTCTTAAATTAAAAATGAGTTTGCTTGCGTCAGACGAGGACAAATCCCCAGCACAGCCACAAACAGCACCAACAACGACACCACCACCAACACCACTACCACTAACACCACCAGCACAAAGAACACCACCACTCTCCATTGTACTAAGTTTGGTCAAGATTGACTAAGTATATGCAGGAGATTCTACAGATCTGTACAGATCTATCTTTATGAAACACAGTCCAGGTTTTGAGGCTAAAATGAAACTCTTCTCAATCACTGACATTAGTGGGGTCCTTTTTTTTCTTTTTTAAATTTCAATCACTCTTGACCTTTCCTGGCAAAAAAATGCTCCATATATTTCTAGCTATATAATTCAACAAAGAATTAATACTACAAACTATCATACTGGTGTCTACATCAATAACTCCTCCTGTATAACTTCCAATTCCTGTCTAGTCCTTTTTGTTGGGAAATCCCTATTTATACATAAAACTTGCTCATATATTTATATTAAAAGTTTTCTCCTGTCCCTTTCATGCTGTCTACAATATCGCACTAAACAGATTGACCTAGACATTCATATATATATATATATATATATATATATATATATATATATATATATATATATATATATATATATATATATATATATATATGCATATATATATATATATATATATATATATATATATATATATATATATATATATATATATATATATATATATACATATATAAACATATATATATATATATATATATATATATATATATATATATATATATATATATATATATATATATATATATATATATATATATATATATATATATTTATATATACATATATATATATATATACCTATATATATATATATATATATATATATATATATATATATATATATATATATATATATATATATATATATATATATATATATATATATATATATATATATATATATATATATATATATATATATATATATATATATATATATATATATATATATATATAGTGGCATTCAGATAGAATGCGTTCATTCCTAAGTATAACAGATATAAGCTATAAGGTTGGATTCCTTTTAACCTTCTGTGGTGTGTAGTTGGTAGCGCCTTGACTTAGTCATTATAAGTCCTAGGTTCGAGTCGCGGTCGGGGTAAAAAATTATTCATATATATATATATATATATATATATATATATATATATATATATATATATATATATATATATATATATATTATGAAATATAAGTATAGAACTCTATTCTCACTTCAAAATACCAGTCTCAATTGTATGTATACTGCTATTCCTGATTTAGTATTTTTATTTCATTTATTTTTTTTCATTTTTCTTATTATGATCATGATTATTAGTATTGTTATAATTATGTTGGCTGTTATTGTTGCTATCACTCCATGGCCTTTTGCATAATTATTATTCTAGTAAATGCTATCAGCAGTAATCAAATTATTTTTATTTTTTATCTAGAATTCATGCTTTTATGTTACTGTAGTCACTGCTAATAAGAATATTTCTTTAGTGGCTGATCTCAGCATTTCATGACTTTTCTTTTTGATATCTATAGTATACTAATGTTATGTATCAGTTACTTAGCTAAGTCCTAAATATCTTGGAATAATAATCTAATGGTATAGACAAATACTTTCCATTACCACCCTATTTCCAGGCAGCCTCGACCTGCAGTTCTTAAATTTTATTTTCACAAACCAGTCCCTTTTACCCATGGGAGAGATTGCAAGCGCCTGGAGATGCAGGGAGGCGAAGTATACCCTCTGAATGCAGACAAAGGCCTTTGTTTGTATGCAGAGGTGATATGTATTCTTTCTGCACTTGTACCAGCGACATTAGGCGCTAATTTCCGGCCCTAGAATCTACTCCAGGCTATGTTCATATTTTTCAGCTATTGAAGGGAGATGAGCCTTGTTGACGAGGTGTGTGAGAGGTGGTCATAGGACCACCTCAAGAGTCGCATGAAAGCGGGCGGGAGGAGTTCCCAGCAGATGCATCGACGCCCTCCCTTTGTCCGGCCCGTCTCCGGATCAAAAGAGGATTCGGGTACGTTGTTATAACCCGGACCTACCTCAAAGTTGTCAGGCGAAGGTCCGGGAAATTAGACTTTGGTAATCCCAAGACCTAGCAATGATGGGTAACTGAGGGGCTGGGGAAATGAAAATCCCCAAAAATTAAAAATTAAAAAGGGGAGAGAGAAAAAATCCCCATACATATAATAACTTTAGTGACTATGAAAAAAAAAAAAAGAGAATTGAAAATCCCTATAATAGAATATTTTAAAACTAACAAAAGAAAAGGGTATGGAAAATCCCTTACTTAAGTTCAATAAAAAAAAAAAAGTATTTTTTCCCACGTATTCGAACTGATAAAGTTAAAGAATGAAAATGTCCCCACCGTTTTTGACAACGATTGGTGGAAGAACAAATATTGTAACTTTTTTATTTTTTATTTTAAGATAGCTTTAAGAAGATTAGCCTCAAAGCCCCCCTTAGATTTAAGTTAATTAGAATAAGTGTCATTGATCAATTGTGCATGTTGAATTCTATCTATTTCTCTCACTATAATGTGTGTTAAATGTTACAATTTGCAAAAATCATATTAAATTGTATTTTACATTATTTAAGTAATGTAAATGTGATGTTAAGTTTTTCTGTCTAAATATTATCATTGTTTTAAGTCACGATTTAATCTTTGCAGATCATAGCCAACTGTATTTTACATTATGTAAATAACGTAATTATGTTCATGAGTTCTGCTATCAGTCTGTCCTTGAATAGTAATTACATACAAATGTTTTGTTTTAGTAAGTAATTGTATATATCATGTCCAAATGTATTGTGTACTATTTGAGTAATGTAATAGCTTAATTAGCTTTGTTCTTAAATAATTTTGTCAATGCTTACTAGCTATATGTTACAAATGTGAATACTCATTTTGATTTTTTTTACTTTAATTACAATGCGTGTTGAAAATAGGTTTTAATTTTTGACAGATGTTTTCTGCTCTTAAAGTTAGCTCTGGGAGATTATTAATATCACCACTAAGGAGTACTTGAGTGTCATCTGCATATTGTACGACTAGACAGTCAGAAATGAAAGAAGATAGATCATTTACGTAAATGTTGAAGAGGATAGGACCAAGTACTGATCCCTGTGGAACACCAAATGATACATTTTTTGGCACAGAGATAATGTTGTTAAGACGTATAGACTGTTTACGATTAGACAGATACTCGCTAAACCAGCTCGGATCAATATTTAAGTTAGTACATTTACTTAAAAAAATTTCATGGTTTACACTGTCGAAGGCTTTTGATAAGTCCAATACTACAAGCAGAGATATTTTTTTTTCATATCTATATTATTATAGATACTATTCGTAACTTTGAGCAGTGCAGCTTCCGTCGAGAGTTTCGGTCTGAAACCATGTTGGTTAATAGATAATAGTCTATTTGACTCTAAATATGACATAAGTTGGCATGCAACAATTTTTTCTAATATTTTAGAGAAAATGGGTAGCAGGGAAATGGGACGATAGTTTGTCACATTTTCTCTGTCACCCTGTTTATTCAGAGGTATTACATGTGATATTTTCCAAGAGTCAGGAAACTTTTTAGTAACAATGGAAGTGTTCATAATAGATAGAATATAGGATGCAATCATGGGTAGAGCATCTTTGATGAACTGAAATTGCATACCATCTGAACCATAAGAACCAGAGTTTCTTAGGCTCATTATGGTAAGAATTAGGGTAGCACAATCGATAGGATTTATCTTGAAGTACTCTCTTGTGTTTACATTGGAAGAATTGTCATTTAAGCAATTACTCATATTCACTGAGTTGATGTTTTCTTGAGGTTTTTCATATGTATTTTTGCCAACGTTAGCAAAATAGTTATTAAAGTTTTCCGCTTTGTCTTTCAACTCCGTAAAATGTTCATAACTTTCTGAGGTACTCGTTTCATTTGGTATCATGCTTCTTATCACTTTCCATGTTGCTGCTGTATCATGTCTAGAGTCATTAAATTGTTTTTTGTAAAAGTCATTTTTACTTACATTGATGAGAGATCTGGCACGTTTCTTTTCTGTTTTATAACGTTCTCGGAGAGTTATATTATATCTATTCATTTTTAGTTCTTTTTGCATTTGATTTCTGATTTGCATTGCCTCTTTGATGTCATAAGTTAGCCAGGGGGCTGAGGGGCGGGTTATTTTTCTTGTTACAATGGGTGCACAACTATCTAAGCATTCAAGGAAGACTTTTGTTAGAATCTCAACCTGCAAATCCACGTTATCTGTGTATTTAATTCTGTTAAGTACATTTGTGTTGTTGATTAATGTTTCACAAAAGATATCAGGGAAGTAATCTTTTAGACACCGGAATGTTTTGAAGAGAGGCTTCCTGTTGGGCTTGTTTATGTTTAGCATAGCAATGTTCAGCTCCTGGTCTGCAATTGGGCAGGGAACTAAGTCTCAATAGGGTATACTTTCCACATTATTTGTTATTGTCAGATCTATAAGAGTCCTAGAACTAGGGGTTATGCGGGTTGGTTTTGTCACTATTTGTGTTAACTTCACAGTGTTGATCACCCTTTTAATTTTGTTATCTGCTGAGAGCAAGTCATCATTAAAGTCACCAAGTATGTATATGGCTTTATGGCGCACACAGATATTTCTGAATGTTTCTAGCAGATGATTGAATGAACTGGTAGGTGCACCTTGACGTAACCCTGCATTCACCGCAAACCAATCACCCATACCATCCCCAACTCTCACATATGCTCTACTATTCATGCAAAAACTATTCACCTCATTCAACAAACTTCTCATATTCCATACAGTCACAACACACCACAACCCCTTTCTCTCTACCCAGTCATACGCTTTCTCTAAGTCCATAAAAGCCCAAAAAGTGTCACTCCCTTTCTCTATGAACTTCTCACACACATGTCTTTCCACAAACACTTGATCCACACATCCTCTTCCTCTCCTGAACCCACACTGTTCTTTCCCAATCAATCTCTCAGTACCTTTCCTAATTCTCTCGTTTAGCACTCTTCCATATACATTAGCAACTACACTCAACAACCTAATTCCTCTAAAACTACTACACTCATGCTTATCTCCTTTCCCTTTGTAAAGTGGAATGACACATGCACTCCTCCAATTAGCTGGGTTCCCTTTCCTGAAACATATAATCAACATCCTAACCATCCATTCTACTTTATATTTTTTTATGCATTTGGCTATGTTCAGGACAAAGTTTGGATTTTTTACAAAATTACCAAATACATAGTCATAAATACGATCTTCATGCAGAACAGTATGTTGTGCATGGCAGAAGAATACTTCGCAATGTGGCAGTGTTGTATGAATATATCAAGTTAATGGCTTTATTTATTCATTTATGAGTTTATTTATTTAATAATGTGAAGAACCTTGTCCGAATTTATGTAAAAAAATGTACACAGTAGTAAATACAAACTTCACCCTCAGAACTGTTTGTTGAGCATGGTTGAAGAATACTTCGTCACATGATATTAAACTGAGGAAGACTCGTTGCCCAGTTCCCGCTAGTACACTATATTGTTCTCGTGTTCATTAGCTGAGGTTAAGTCGTTCGACCATGGCGATGATTAATTAGGATAAAGATCGCATCCTTGAATATGTGGAAGGTTTTGCCCCTATGAAGTCCACTGTGATTCTAAGCAGAGAGTGGCTTAATGATCGGAATAGAAAGGTTATTAGTGCTTTGGCTAGACGACCAGCACCAGTAGCATAGCCCAATGAGCCTCATCTACATTTCCAAAGCACCTCTTTATTTAAAGTCTTCTTATTACCTGAGAGTTTATGTTCCTGCAATTCAGTGTGTATTTTGCATCCCCTGAGCAAGAAGGGAACTACTATAAAATTACCCTTTTCAGTATCCATGCACTAAGGAACAGGTACAGTACACATTCATTTACGTGGAGGACATGGGTGAGGCAAACTTGGTAGCATGACCAAATCATGCTATCACAAACCGTGACGGAAATTCTTGTAAGAGAGAATATTTAAGAACTTTTGCTGCACTGCACAGATTCGAAGATCTAAGGCTTCCTTAATAAGAAAGAAAGTTGATGACCTTAATTCCTCTCCCACTAACAAATGTTTCTGCTCCTTAGCCAACAACCTTACCAAAAGTTTTTATAACTCAAGCTTTTCCCCTCTCTTTCGTTCTGATGGTTCTATAGCTTGCTCTCCCACTGACAAAGTCACTCACTTTAGCTCTCATTTTTCTGCCAACTCATCCGTAAACGATTCCAGCGCACCTGTCCCTCATTCTTTACCCGTCTCTAACCATATACACTCCCTTATCCTTTCTTCACACAAAGTTCATAAGGTTCTTCGCTAGCTAAAGACGAACAAGGCATCTGGTCCCGATGGTATCCCTGCAAGTTTCCTTAAGGAGTTTGAAGATGAACTTGCTCCCGTGCTTTGCCGTCTTTTTTGCCTCTTTCTGTCAACAAGAATCTATCCTTCATCTTGGAAGGATGTTCTAGTGCACCTGTACCTAAGAAGGGTGACCGCTCTATTCCTTCAAACTACTGACATTGCCCTAACCTCTTCTATCGCTAAAGTTTTTGAAACTTTGCTCAGTGCTCACATCTTGAAACACCTCGAATCTAACTCACTTATCTCAGATCACCAGTACGGCTTCTTCAAGACAAAATCTACTGGGGAATCCTTTGTCGTTGCCCTTAATATCTCTAAGAATTTTAACATAGTCTGGCACAAGGCTCTGTTGGCCAAACTCCCTGCCTATGGCTTTACCCCTACTCTCTGTTCTCTGATTCCCAGTTCCCTTTCTGACTGTTTTATATCTGTAGTTATTGAAGGTGCAACATCTAGCTCATTCCCTGTTACCAGTGGTGATCCACAGGGCTCTGTTATTTCACCTACTCTATTTTCTCTCTTCATTAATGATCATCTACAATCTCAATCTTTCTCTTCTTCCTTCCTTTGTTGACTATTCTACCCTTCACTTTTCCTCTGCCTTTTCTTCACAGCCTTAATCTGTTACTCGTATTCAGTCTCGTATCACTCATTCTTCTACTCTCAACTACGATTAGCAGTGGGTATCTGAGTGGGGTGCCCGAAATTTAGTTAAATTTAATGCCTCCAAGACACAGTTTCTGGCTATCTGTTTCTCCTCCTGATAGCCCTATTGTTTTCGAAATTAACGAAATTTACCCTCTTAATTCTATCAAAATATTAGGAATCCATATAGCCTATAACTTGTCTTGGAAGAATCACATAATCTAAATTTCAAAATCTGCATCAAAGAAATTGGGGGTCTGTTTCGTTTTTGTCATTACTTTTCCTCTTTACTTAAAATCTCTATAAAGATCTTATCCGTCCCTGCAGAGAATACTGCTCACGCATCTGGGGTGCTTCTTTTTATACTTATCTCCTTGAAAGGATTGAATCTAAGGCAGTCAAACTCATTAATGATCCTATTCTTGCTTCTAATTTGGATTCTCTTTCTCTTTGCCATAAGGTATCATCCCTTTCTCTTTTCTATCACTACTACTTCCATAACAGCTCTGATGAGTTAGCGAGTGCATCCCTCCCCACTGCCGAGGAACTGTAACACTTGTAACTGTGTAGAGATTTGTAGCTCGCGGATTGGTCAGTGTAGGGACTGCTTCTTCCCATCTACATTCACCCTCTGGAACTCTCTTCCTACTACTATCTTTCCAAAGTCTTATAACCTATCTTCCTTCAAAAAGCGGATCTATCGTCATCTCAGGGCCTATCCTCCAAATCCTCCATATATCTAGGTCCTCAATGCTTTGCCTATTCTGTCAGTCTGTCCTTTTCCTTTGTGTATCATTACCTCACCTCTGCCTTGTCCATAACCTTTTTCATTCCCCTCGTCTTAATGTTTTCTCGTGCCCGGGCCTTTATTGATGAGGGTATTTTTCTTTTGCCTGTCCCGGTGTCAAACTCATATATATATATATATATATATATATATATATATATATATATATATATATATATATATATATATATATATATATATATATATATATATATATATATATATATATATATATATATATATATATATATATATATATATATATATATATATATATATTTTATATATATATATATATATATATATATATATATATATATATATATATATATATATATATATATATGTTGTTCCGGTTTTACGTCACGGACTCCCTTTTCAACCAAGGGCTAGGACGGTTGCCTTCTTGCGAAGGACTTGTTTTGGCAGATGTAATTGTTACCATGAGTGCATGCCCTTGCTAACATCAGACCGTGACGGGGCGCGAACCCTCGACCTGACGCCTCAGAGTCGCGGACGCTACCGATTGAGCCACGGTATATATATATATATATATATATATATATATATATATATATATATATATATATATATATATATATATATATATATATATATATATTAGAGATAGCATAATGCGTGGAAAAGGGAGACACTTTACTACTGCATTAGCATATGTGCTGGTTTAAGTGTATTCAGACTTACACTGAAATTCAGCTTGCATCACTTTTCAATAATGGAGGTCTAATGTAAGACAAGGACCCCCTGTATATATATATATATATATATATATATATATATATATATATATATATATATATATATATATATATATATATATATATATATATATATATATATATATATATACTCACACACACTAAATACAGGGGTCACTGTTTACGTCGTTTTAAGTTATGTTGTTCCGCCGATACGTTAGTTAGAGGCCAATAAATTATTAATAAATCTATTTTTCAAGCTACCTGCTTGTGGTAAATTCAAACTTCATGTGCTGAACAGCGTGTGAACCTGGCAGACAAATACACATTTAGCAGCACTCTTCTATATGTATATATCAAGTTAACGGCTTTATTTATTTGTCTGTTTATATATTTTATATTTTGAAGAAATTTAATTTAATTTATTTACACAATTACCAAATACATGAGGTTGGCAGAAGAATAGTCACACGTCATTGTTGTCTACGTATATACTGTATCAAGTTAATGGTACTATTTATTTATTTGTTTATGTATTTGGTTATTTGAAGGAATTGGACTTACTTTATTTAGAAAATTTCCAAATACATAGCCATAAATACGATCGCTATGCGAAAACTATTTTTGAGGTTGGCAGAAGAATAGTCACAGCACTGTTGAATACATATATATTTTATCAAGTTAATGGTATTATGTATTTATTTGTTTTATGTATTTGGCTAATTTGAAGGAATTTAGACATAATTTATTTACAAAATTACCAAACACATATCCGTAAATACGATCATGTGAAAAAGTTTTTTAAGGTTGGCAGAACTATAGTCATACAGCATTGTCGTAAAGGTATATATCAAGTTAATGGTTTTATTTATCTATTTATTTATTTTAGGGAATTACATGTAATTTATTTACAAAATTACCGAATATAAATTTTGGAAAAAGAGAAAGCAAAAGGACAGCACAATAAGAACGTATTAATAAGAGAAGTGTTGTTGTAAAGGCATTGCTTCTCAATCGCTCCTCCCAGTTCCGGTTTTACGTCACGGACTCCTTTTTCTACCAAGGGCTAGGACGGTTGCCTTCTTGCGAAGGACTTGTTTTGGCAGATGTAATCGTTACCCTGAGTGCATGCCCTTGCTAACCTCAGACCGTGACGGGGCACGAACCCTCGACCTGACGCCTCAGAGTCGCGGACGCTGCCGCTTGAGCCACGGTGACTACTCTCAATTGCTCCTCCCAAATATTGTTTATTGTGCAAATTCGCTGTAGATACATTACTTCAACATTAAGATGCCATAAATGCTTTGGCTTTGGCATCCTCGTGAGCCTCCTGTTGATACAGGAGAGAGCATATAGATGGCTTAATGCCATGAAAATGGGAAAGCGTGGGGGGGGGGAGAAGAAGCATCGCCCACTTGTTCTTTTGCTCATTCACGAGTGTTAAACCATTCAACCCTAAGTAGTTAAGGTAAGCAATACTGTATAGTTTACTTTTACTATTTTTATATCTTAGATTATGAACTTAGATTATTAGTTTATGTTTTAGAGTATTTACCTTTAGCATTGGTTTAAGTCAGCAATCAGGAAAAGAACCCTGACGTAAAACGGGGGCCTAATATATATATATATATATATATATATATATATATATATATATATATATATATATATATATATATATATATATATATATATATATATATATATATATATACACCTGTGCTGTGTATGGAAAATATATACTTGTACTTCTCTTATTAAATGAAATACAAAACCGACAAAATGAGAAAACCAACTAAAATAAGAAATTGAATATGAGATCTTTTTTTTTTTAACTGGGCGTATAGTAACTTTGTCATACCTAAGCTAGTATTAAAATAACTTTCAGATGATTTCTCCCTTACTAGGGATATGATAATAAGCATTTGTTATATATGAAAGCATGTGACTTTGTGATAACTAATAGCGTATCATATCAGATTTCTCTACAGTCCTATACTTATGCAGACATACTGTATTTTCTACATTAGGTAATATAAAGAACAATGTTCTATACATCTAGTTTATTGTTTTGTCTAGCACAGTGTCCACTTCATTATAAGGCTACACACAAGGACAGACACAATTAACTTTACACAAATGCTAGACTAGCTTGATTTGTGGAGTGGATTTTTTGTTTATTTTTCTGATCAGTTTCAATACACAAAGCTTAACATATTAACAAATTGTAAGTACAATTTTGAAATGTACATTTGCAAAACGTCTTGGGGGGGGGAGAGAGAATGGGAGGGAACAAATATCCACTTGAAATCTGCCAAACATCTAGCATGATTTACACAAACTGACTCCCACTGCACACAATACGAGGTTACTGTGTTCATCAGGTTTACCTTCTTTCTAAGATGGACGATACAAATAATAACAAACAAAATACAGACATGAATCTGTGATGTTGTAACATAAGTAATGACAACACTACTATACAGTACTGTGTGCTTAACAAGTCAGAGGAATTTTTTTTTTACAGTGAGTCTTTGCCACTGGTAGTACAGTATATGTCAAGATGAGAGTAATAATTGACCCAAAACACCAATGGTAAAAACAAAAACATAAAAATAGCATTGTATGCGCCAAGAGGGAATCAAGTTTCATGGTGAGTTCATCATCACAAAATCTATTCACACTTATACCTCACCTGACGATGAACAACCGTTTCTTAATAAGTTATGCTGTAAACACTCTCTTGTTCCTTTTATTTGTTTGTCTGAGTCAGTTATATGAAGGTATGCAGAAGAGAATAAGAGGAAAATGATGCATTTCACAGTCAACATGAATTTTTTTTTTTTCAAACGTGCTATTAAACAGGAGGAGAGATCATATTTCCATTTTTTTTTTCCAAATGTTGTAACTGAGTACATTTAAGGCATTACTGACATATATGAAACAAATGCTCACTTAGCCTCAATCTCTTTTGCATAGCGTCGCATTTATCACATTCCCTTCTCTTGACTCACCTGGAACAGTTTTTTTCCCTTTGTAGCCTATGCAGGGCAAAGGCTATTATGTGATATTCTTCTCAACCCAAAAAATATAATTAAATAAAAATCCTCAGTAAAGCCAAGCTTTCTGAAGAACATCACGATGTGAGGAAAAAGCACTGTCAAAAATCAGTATCATTATCCTGTTACATGGTAACAGTGCTAAAGTGTATGGCTATGCCTTTCATACTTTTGGTCTCTCCTACTCTGTTCCTATGGAACATCCTATATATCATTATCCCATAATATGCTTCATGTTCCCTTCATGACAATACACTAATAAATTTATATTATACTTCAAGAATTCTCATTCTGAGGAAATCTGATATAACGAAAAGCAAAATTTATCATGTCAAATTTTCCAATTATTCTCTACCACTAAATTGAATTGTCTTTGCTTGGAGTTTTTGTAATATATAATATCCAGCATAAACTCTCAGCTTTAGAATGTTATACAATTTATTGTTGTTATTGTTGTAAATGTTTATCAGTATATGAAAAAAATAAACATTTTAAGCATTATCTATGTTGGGAGAAAAAAAAAATAAACGAAAAAATAAAAGGATGATAATCATAAAACAATTTTCTTTACAACAAATAAATATCTATCTCAACTCAGTGTGGTAAATCATTTAGAATTGAAAAAAAATAGGTTTTTCATATATGAATATTCTCAAAATTGTTTCTCTGTTACCCTGTAAATCAATTAAAGTAAATTTAAGTCAATATTCATTGCATATGAAGTGCTAAGTTGTGCCAAGCCATTACCAGCCACGATGCCAATCCTCTTAGTAACAGAACATTATTTGTTGTAATAATCTAAATCATTCATTCATATCCCATACACGAAATTCACAGAACAAACAAGTAATTCCAATGAAAGCGTTCATCACCAATATGGTAGTCTATCTGTCTGTCTGTGAGTTACAGCCAATATCATTTGCTTATGTATTGTTCATGTCATCCCTGTTAATCAGTAAAGAGGTTTATTCTACTAATGTAGCTGCAGACCAAATGATTCTGGTGCATCTGCATACAAAAAAAAAATCATAGACCTTGATTAAAACAATGATGATCCCACGCAGCTACACTGATTATAAATCAGCGAGTCCTTCCAACTTTTATACTAAATGCAGTATATAACATCTATGTGCAGCCCATTGGTATGGATATCAACATAAAAGCAAGTTTACATAGTCAACATTGTAAGCCAACTTGAGCTGTCTGTCCCCAGTATTTCTTTTTAATAACTGATATATTATCATTTGAATGGGTTCACCAGTCACTTGACAAAACATTTCTAAAGACATTAAGTTCTTGGTCAAACATCAAGCAATAAAACAAATGGGCTGCAGTGCCTCAGGAAACATATCTTAGTTATACAACTGAGAAAAGCTACCACACTGCCTGTCATTAAGGTAGCCTCAGTGGGTTGCAGCTTGTGTTAATAGTGTACTGTATAGGGCAAATCATAACACTCGAACAAAAAATATATTTACATTTAAAAAAGAAATCACTGTATCTAACAAACAGCAATTTTTCTTGAAAATGACATATCTACTGTCATCCTTAATGAGAGGCAGACAAAGAGTAAAAAATAAATCTGGAAAACAATAAACTGCAAGATTTCAGAACTTAAAATTGTGAGGTAGATCAGAGATAGTACTCTTGTTTGTACTGAAATATGACTATTGTATACTGGTAAAAGTGAGCTGTGAGCTGGATGCTTCGGCAGGAGATTCACATCCACTGTTACGATGCCATGACTACTGCAAAATCAGTTTGCACTCCCTCACTGTGTATTCAGTGTCCCTCTAGGACAGAATATAAAAATAGTGTACATACTGGCCATTACAGTGCACCATGAATAAAACAGAGAAGATAAAAATATCACTGATAATTGAAATGAGAGATTATATGTATGCGAGAGAGGAGTGTAAATTCTTAGAGAGTGCTACAAGGATGGTTCTTCATTTGTCCCTCCTGCCCGAGCAAACGGCTGACTTGTCAAATTGCATGAAGACAAAGTAACGACACAGGTCAGAGCACAGGGAGCATGATTACATACACGTTTGGCTAAATATGAGGAACATGAGAAATAAATGTATATGTATTATATAATTAGATATAATGTGATAATTCTAAATATAAGGATCACACAGAAAAGACACTTCTGTACTGCTTGGTTGTATCACATGTCCTAATGTATATATAGCAATGTTAAAGCCTCTCTTAGCCTGAACTCACAAGTGTTAGGAACGCAAAAGTTACTGACCAGTGGAGGTAGGATGATGATCAATTCGAGGTAGATCCTGAGGTCTTACTTATCTTTCTATATCTAGGGCATCATAGATGATATATGAATCTCAGATAAATAAAGCTTCAAAAAAGGAATGAACTGTTACGTAAGAAGAGGTAGTGGGATGGATATTTCACCCGCAGTTACGAGAGTGGCAGATGTGGGTCAGTTACTATGGAGGAGGTGGGGTTACTGTGAGACGTAATGTCCTTACATTACTGGTAACAAAGAATGTGAAGATTAGAGCTCTGACCCAAACCTCTGTGTGATCCTTTGGACTACAATGTCCTATGTATTTATTCATTCTTTAAGCAATCCTTCACTTCTAGAACTAAATTTACAAGACAACTAATAATGAACACACATATTGCAACAACTTACATAAAAAAATCACAAAAATACACATTTGTATCAGTAATCCTGAGTTAAGAAATAGTGATTAGATAAATAAAACCTTTGAAAGAAAGTCAGCTTCAAAAACTGCATTAAAAGAGGTACCTTTGAGTCACTAACTTCACTTCCTCAACCACACACTCTTGAGTCACCCATGGAGACCTTAAGCCTTATCTTTGCCTTTGGGATATTTTGTATTTTTCATATACTGTATAATCTTTATCTATATCCATATATATTATAAGGGCAAGTAACTCTAAAATCATTTTCTCTAAGTGAAGATCTTTTTCTTATTATAATCTTACTGAGCTTTCAAATCTATTATTACGAGAACATATATCTAAAATTAGAATTGATAAATGGAAATTTATTACTATCATAATAGGTTTTCTAAGATATTACATAATATGTACCCCTAAGACCAATACTCATGAGTGGAGATCTTTCTGTCATTATGCTTTAGAATCAAGTATATATTGTAAGGAAAAAATTAATATTTTAAATCTATTCTTAGCTGTCTCCACAGTACATGCAGGTTTGAATCATACCATTTGTATTACTGCCCCAGTCAAATCTAAACTTGTGGTTGAGCTATACTGCTTGTAACAAACCAGAGATCATAAGGAAGATCTAGTGAGCAATCTCACTGGAATGTGTGGACTCAATAATGAATAATAGAGAATGTAACGTGAAACTTAGGGAAGTTGGCTCAAATCCTTGACAAATTCAGAGGCTCATGTAATCATGTGTTGCAGTTTCTGTCTTCAGATTCTGTATATCTCTATCAATAATATGTATAAATAATTTATGACATTATAATTTTCATAGGTATACTGTTGAAATGCCACTGAATGAGCATAAGGCATTTTAAATTGCCATTAAGCCCTAATAATCCATCTTCCCCTAGTGCTAGACTGATAATAAAAAATAAGTTAAGCGATTATGTATATACTTCTCTCAGAATCCTGAGCTAACTAATGCCCTATTGCAGAGCAGCAAGTGAGAGATTTGTGAAAAGATACAGACTTAAATGTCAATTAATAACACTTTTCCCAAGAAAAATACAGCAGCATTTTTGGGAGCACCGTTATCACCGGAGTCGTTGGATGGTTTAGGCCATGTATCCTTCATTTGAGCAATGTCAAACTACATGGAAATATAATAATAATAATAAGATGTGGCTCTAAAATAAAATAAAAATATGAATAAAACCAACCACACCACATAGAAATATGATCTGCAGCTAAAACATATATGCCTCTGTAGATGATTTTCACTAATATGATTGGATACACGTCTTATTTCCTGAGCATATTTTGGTATCACTAATCCCTGATTTCCCTAAATACGTATTAGTACAGCATATGTATAAAGAGAATACTGCACTGCACTAAATATTGAACTCTATATTTTTCAATTATGCAGATCTTTTATAAGGGTCTATTGCTATTTCCAGGTTTATAATTTCTTATTCAGTAAGTAAATATATATTTAATATTATTATTATTATCTAAGATAGTTATAATCCACAGTTAAGAGGCATGACTTCATAACATGCTTCATGAGATGATAAGATACTGGATATTCCAGATCTATTCATACAATATATAGCTATGCAGCTTTGTATGACCTGGAAGATTCTTCAAAAAAGAGTTGAGAGATCCTAATTGGCTATCATTGGTGGTGTGTGCTAAAATCTTCAGTAATAACTAGTGATCTAGCAAGGTGATGTAACAACTAGAAGGACATAAAAAACATGAGGTAGATGAGAAGGCGGTGAATGCACCACCATAATGAATACCTGAGCATCTTGTTCATATGTTGTTTGCAGTTTTCTATGCAATACAAGGCAGGAAGGCTCACTAGTTTCATTTCTGTAACATGATTTTTTAAGTAAAGAAGTACTATAAAGAATATAAATAATACGGCTTATGTATGGAAAAAAAAAATTACGAAAGGAATTGAGTGCGAACCTCCCTGCCTTGTTTCCCCTGATACACAAGGTTGGTGAGGTTTATGAAAAGAAAACCTCTACTCCCTGGCTCTGACCGCTCGTGGTATTTTTATCCACGCTGGAGGGATACTGTTGGCATCTATAAAAATAATACTGTACATCTACAAACATCTTGTGCATGCTTGCTTTGTTGAGCATAAGGCACCCACACCAGAAAATTATTCACTAGATTATGAACAGAAGAAACATACCAACCCTCTCATGGCTTTCGTGATTACTCTTCTATAAAATATAACCATTTCAAATAAAACCTACAATTAACAAGGTCCATACGACAACTCCATGCTTATACTATGGTATTGGGATTATGATATTAGCACACTTGAAGCTACAAGAACACCGGCCATGGACCATACATAACACAGTTTAATGTGCTTCAAAAGCACAGCTATGAGACCCTAGTACAAGTCCAACAGTCTGACTATCACTAGCATTGTCTACAGCATAGCAACAACACCGTGGAGACTGGTGCATACAATACACCTTACACCTGATCAAATGTTACTAAGCTTATTTTTCCACATTATAAGAATACCAAATGGCTTGCTAAGCCATAATACACTGTACACGGAGCACCAAATAGCACCCAGACTGGCAGTCGCTTAACCACATATCTCTATTCACCCTTATCAACAGGGGCCCCACACCTAAATTTCCACTTTCTAGTAGTGTCCCTGTTTTGGTGTGGTGGTCACTGCAAGCAACTGGTCTGGCATGACTATTACAGGTGGTAAGGGCGTCTACATGGACGGTGGAAAGCCACCTGCACTGCATTTACGGAAGTGCTGGGCTGCCTGAAGCAGAAATATGAGTTGACTGGGACGGATGCCCGCTATTCAGGATAAGGGGGATAGAGTGCACGACGCAGCTGTGCAGGCAGTGCTTCTGGTCGAGAAAAATCCACATTCTGATGTTCCCTTGCAATATGGCAACGTACAGTAAACCAGCGTGTGAATCCACGATGACATATTGGACAAGGAATCCTCACTCCCTTGTGAAAACATCTGATGTGAGTTCGTAGGTTGTTCTGATGACGGTATGAACGAGGACAATATGGGCATTTAACGAGCTCCGCTGGAAAATAAAGTCATAAATACTTTTTGCAACTGTAAAGAGCCATACAGCAATAACAACTATATATGTAAGCACATCATAACTAAGCTAAAGAATTAACTGTGAAAAAGAGAGTAAAACTATAAGTAACTCTAAAAGTAGCGAAACTCATAAACTAAACTGTCGAGCAATACTACGTACACTACACTACACTACAAGGGGCAGGACTCAGGCTATGAGCTGGTTGTGGCTGGCACTTCGGCTTTCCTATTGTTAGGTATGTTAAGTCTGTGCACTGTCCGCAGGTGCAAATTTCTGCTGAAGTTGTGCTTGAAGGTGGATCCGCAGAGGGTACAGGTGAATACACGTCGACGTTGAGCATGGTCGGTTCTGACATGACGGGCTAGGGAGCTCTGCACAGAGTATGAGGCACCACACACCCCACAAACATGCCTCCCACGGGCGTGCTCAGACCAATGGGTGCGTAGTTCTGATAGGGAGGTGTGGCTCTTACCACAGGTAGAGCACACCCACCCTCCAGGGGGCGCCTGGGGTTCCTCACCTCCTCTCTCAAGTAGGAGAGATGGTTGCCCCCCTCCTGGGTCCCCATCGCCCCATACCACACACTCTGCAAGAAACAACACCACCAGTAAGCAGCCACCCCGAGGCTGAAGCGTCAAGATGCCGCCCCCCTCTCCCCCTATTCACCATCAACTTTGGCTATAGCAATAAAGAAGTACAGCCAAAACTTGAAGCAGTAAAGGGTAAGGGGGGCTCAGGTTAGACTGATGCCTGGTTTTCAGTACCCCGACCTGCAGTTGATACAGGTCACTCTTACTGTGGTGTTCTTTCTCGCCGAGATCATGCAACATGCAGTACCATGCATCAATCAAGCAAAAGGCACGTGCTCAATAAGCAACCAAAAATGCATCAAGCATGCAGTAAGCAAATATGTCAAAATATTGTATCTAATCATAGTTATTATAAAGTGTAATCATTCGTGCAATGGCGACTATGTAACCCTAAACATAAAGTGCGTTTTATCATCATAAAATCATAAATGCATTATGGATCTATATATATATATATATATATATATATATATATATATATATATATATATATATATATATATATATATGAAATCCTCTTACATCTAAAGTTAATCATGCAAAAGGGCACATTATAAACATATGGCTAAATATATACTGCCAGAAAGCAAGACTAAGTAAATCTAACACTAAGTGCAAATTACGGTATACTGTCAAAGTATCTCACATAATCAGACAAAATGAATGGCATATTAAGATGTCAATTTAGATCAAATATATTTTAAATCTACATAAAGGTTTAAAGGTGCAAAAATAAAAACTTTATACAGAAAAAAGCATTCAAGCAGTCTTTGAGGTTTATATCTCTGATGTTTATGTCTCAAAAAACAAAAAAGCTCTATATTTCATACAAAACAAAACTGCAGCAAAACTATGCTATAATGATACTGGCACTTTCATATGCAAATATGAAGTAGAAAAATTGAGTGGAAGAGAATAACTCCAACTTAGACGGAGCTTTATCTACACTATTTACCTGTAGACGTATTCCCTGACGAGGAAGTGGAGTGGGTTCGATGGCGAGAGGAAGTGGTGATTTCGGAATTTCCATTATCTCTATTCCCAATTCCTACCTCTTCCTCTTCCTCTACCTCACCTTCAGGCGTTAGTAATTCAGTCTTTGTTATAATTGATTCTGAAAAAAAAGAATAAATTCTAAAACTGTGCCTATAATAAACACAAAAGAGGTGTAAGCCTTTCGTAATGGAAACCGTTTTGAACAAGTAAACTAGAAATACAATTACTAGAAATTACTTGATATTGCTTCCTACTAAGGCTGGGTATGGGACTGCTTCCTGTCAATAGTTGCAATAATCTGATGGCCCTTGAAAACTAAAAAGCATATTTTTAACTGTTTTCTCTTAGGTTTGGTACAAATTTACATCCATGAATTATAATAAGTGCAATAATATCAAAGATATATAAAAGTATCTTTCTATGCGCTGCATAGAATGACATACTAAATGGCATAATATGTAAAAGTTATTCTGAAACAGCAGCTGTAATTAACAGCTTCTGAGGACATATTCCATTTAGATATATTAAAACCTTATAGACCATAATTGCACTAGCTTTCAGGGATAAAATCTCTTCACCCGGCAAACGCACAGGCACCGCAAAAGCATTTACAATGCTTGTGGAATATACTTTCCAAACAACACCAAACACATGACATACTAAGAGATATTACCATCATACCCATCAGTAACACAATATCATGAATAACATATTTTTCTAGTAACCAACTGAAGTCACTCTTCCACAACAAAATACAGTATGCTGTATATGAATATAGTCTGCTTTGGTATAATGCCAAATGCTTGACGTATGATGAAGTTATAATAAATGACCAAATTTACCTCTTAATTCTTAATTTCTTATAATTTTCTAGCATTTAACTATCTAGCATTTAGTTTTGCCATCACTCTTAATACAATATGTGTCTGGTATTAGACACAGATTATCCTCTATTATGATAAAACAAAAATTAAAATTTCAGAAATTTAGCACTGAATTTAGCTTGATCTTATGCACTGTAAATGGCGAGCATAAGCGTGATTTAATCAAATTTTGAGTATATCGTTGAGGTTTTTTTTTTTTTCACCCTGCTGAGTCCATCCAGTAGGAAAAGCATTTCATTTTGAGAAAATTTACATGCTAATACAAAACTGAATCTATATTTTTCTTAATGATTATCGATGATACTCAATAAAGCTATGCATTTTTACTACTCTACTCAATAGCAAATAAAGGTACATGAGAAAATCTATCATAACAGACTTCAATCATATGTTAAACTTTAATTTATTTTAAACATTGACTCTAACATGTGCTTTGTTCTAGTGTTAAAATCTGTCATATCAAACGCCATGCAGATATATTTGTCGCTGGGTACAATTTTCAGAATGTTAATTATACAAACACTGAAAATTGTAAATTAAAAAGTCAAACATTCTAAAGGGTTCAGAAATATTAAGATACAGTAATTAACCTTTGAAATGGCATAACCTCATTTCTAGTATTCCTAAATGCCAAATTATTTACAGACACATGAACTAACCTTCTGAAGGAGACAAATGATCTTTATCCTTAGGGCTGATCGATTTTTCATCATCCTGCCTTCGTTCATGATCTGGAGGAGTGCTATCTCGGTCATTGCCATCATTATGGTGTTTGTCATTTTCACGTTCACGTTCTCGTTCTCTTTCCCTCTCCCTTTCCGACAATCTCTGGTTTTCTCTTTCCCGTTCTCTCTCCAGTTCTCGGTCTCGTTCTCGCTCACGTTCACGCTCTCTCTCCCTCTCTCTTTCTCTTTCCCGCTCTCTTTCACGTTCTCTTTCCCTTTCAAGATCATGATCCGTAGCTCCACGTGGAGGCCAAGCAGGTGGGGGTCTGTCCTTTTCATCAGGATATTCATAGTGGGACGGAGGGGGAGGTGGTCCCAACTTATGGGGATTCCGTTCCAGCATCTTTTTGGAGTCGTGCAACAGAGGCAACGAAAAAGGTAGGCCAAAAGGAGGTACTCTGTAATAATATATATACATATAAATAAATAGATATCTTGAAAAGTATTTTGTGAGAAATCCAAGGAAAGGAGATTTTAGGAATATTTAATCTCACTAATTATATTTGGATCAATCTCAGAAGAGCACCTTATTTAAAATTTTCAGGTGCAGGTAGTGGCATCCCTTGCGGGATAGTTCCTGTTAACTTAAGAGGTTAAATGAGTACACTGCAAGATATGGGGTGTTATGGTGAACAATATCTTCAATCGTCAGGTTTCTGATGACAGGAAAAATACCATCCTGCAGCTCTCAAGTACGAAAAAAAAATAGTTTATAGTACCATATTTCACAAATTCCAAAGCAAAATATTGCTCAACCATATGGCACAACTTTGCAAAAGCTATTTTATTAACTTCAGTGTTTCTCAATCTGACAAAATCTTCAAAGCTAAACTTTCAATGAAATATGTGTAATGATAATGAGACCTATCTCATGCAAATGAGTCTTCATATCAGCAGGTTTTAAAACACATGCTTCCCTGGTTTCATAGAAAGTATCTCATAATTCATTTCTAATAACATGCTATTACACTTTTCTGTGATGGAAAAGTGTGAGACAATCTTCTATATATACAGTATAGGAATCCTCTATACTGACATCATAAAGGGATCTACCTCCATAAAGGGACTGAAGTATATTGGTAAACTCAAGCAATGCATTAAATACCATTATGTTTGGCCAATTTGTAATTTAAAAACTGTATTCTAAATTTTTGTTAGTGTTTACTTTATGTAAGAGGCAACCAATTCCTTGAATAAGTTTAAATATCTACTTGACTAAGAGTAACATCTCACCCTAACTGCTGGACCATCTTGCTATCAGGAGCAGGTGACTGGGGCGAAGTGCGAGGTGGTAAGAGACTTGATCCTGGCGCTGGATCATATTGAGGGTGGGGTGATCTTGGTCTTACCAGACTACTAGGGAAGAATGGTGGTGCTGGAAGAGCCGGCCCAGGACTCTTGGAGGAGGGACGAGACATGAGAGATGAAGAATACAGAAAGGATCTTGCTGGTGTAAGAGAAGTAGAGCCAGGTAAAGGTGGCCCTGGAGGGGATGCAGGACGGCGGGGGTATCCGCTAGGTACCATACTAAAATGAGGTAAATCACGAACATCTCTAATGTCTGATTTAAGGTCCCTGGAGGAATTTCCCCTGGGATCCCCGCGTCCATCATGAGTTATAGAAAATGTGGAAGAATCCCCAGGGGAAGGTTTTGGTCTCTTGACTGGAGGAGGCGTTGACGAAGAACCTGAGCTTTCCCGCATACGATCCTTACCACCTCCACCGTCATCTTCCTCTTTATTGGCTACATCAGCTAATCCTTTTATCTGTTGGATGGAAGATATTGTAAATATCACAGCAATTCAGTTACAATGCTGTGCCACAAAACAGATAGTAGGATCCTTAATCCACAAAGATCACTTTCGTATAAGAGTTTAATTTTTACTAACTCATCCTTAAGCACTTAAAATTAATACTATTAGCCATAGACCACTTGGAAAATGGGTGTCAAGGGGAACCCATAAAAGAAAGCATATATATATAAATATATATATATATATATATATATATATATATATATATATATATATATATATATATATATATATATATATCATACCCCGCCACTACCTACTATATA